>JAJLTV010000115.1:0-41353 GCA_030568405.1 Myxozyma monticola | reverse complement strand
TTGTCTTGTCTCGATCCCCGTCTCGTCTAGCTTAGTAAAGTACAGTCTTGTTACACTACGCTTCATCGACGAGCTCAATGATGATGATGATGATAAATCTATTATACTGTATAGAGCCGAGGGGCTATGTGTCAGGGATGCGTCCCAGGTGGACCAGGTCGTTACAAAAGGATAGGATAAACAAGGTGTTTTAGAATATCGGAAGTAACGAGCTACAAACAGGGAGACGCATGATCCCTAATAGACAAACAACAAACAATGACGAACGTAAACAATGGAGAGCAGTCACACGTGAGGCTACGCGCGACTAGGGCTTTAGGGCAAGCGTGGCTCACATGCAGCGAGCGGCTGATCTAGCGGCGAGCGTGTCTGATTTTTTTTTTATCGTAAAACGAGACCGCTTGGGCCCCAGATATATTTGACAAAAAAAGGTACGAGACCTAGAACTATAAGACACATACGACACTAACACTCATGATCTCCTCTCAGACTTCACAGACTCTCATATAGATAAACAAAAGAATTCAGCATATCGCTGTTGAAACATAATTAGGAACTTGTCAAAATCTTCGCCGTTCAATCCAATAGATATAACTTGTAGCAAACTCACTCAAAAACCAAAAACAGAAAGCAAAAACATTTTTTAAACGGCGGCTTTTTTTGTTGCTTTTTTGAGATTATAGCCGAGCATTTGTCTATCGATGGCGTAGTACTTGTCCCTTGTAGCTCAGTCGGTAGAGCGTTCGGCTTTTACGAACTGCGTACCATGCTACCAAGGTACCGAAATGTCCAGGGTTCGAGCCCCTGCAGGGGAGTACTCACTTTTTTTATATTTTTGCCTGTTGTTTGAATTAATATATTTTGCTTGATAAAGGCAGGTAAACAGTAATAAAAAACTAAGATAATTCTTATTGGCCGATACGAGCAAATGTGTAAGTGTGTGGTAGACGTATCATTGACATTGGTCCATCGACTCCATCATCTGGATTTCCAGTTTACGATCGACCCAAGCCGGGCAAGATTCAAGAATCGAATAGCTCATTATGCTCATAGCTGGAGGCAAAATGCGTTCTGTTAATTAGTTTATATTATTTCGCTATATATAACTGTTCAAGCCATTGTCCATTAGAATCTATCAGGTAGTACCTGTATCGTAGTTATTTCCTTTGATCCGTGATCGACGGGAAGTCTAGCAAATTGAATCATAACGTTCTCAGTAGGCATTCCTCAAGTCAATCCAAATTATCACCACTGTAGCACTAGTTGGCACTTCACCGAGTCTCGGTCCCCGGTTATACAAATAGCAAGTGATATTGTACTGATTTCCCTGCACATTCATCTCTTCGTCCCAGTCGTTTATTCCTTGTTCTTTCTGTCCTTGATGGTAAAGCAGTTGATACCAAGGTACTCGCAAATAGCATTAATAACTGCGTTCGACCAAGCCAAGAAGTAAGTGATCGCAAAGAAGAAATAAGCCCAGAGATAAAAGAGCTCAAAGTCTCCCAAAAAGACAAAGATGCCAATAGCGGGAAACACCCAGAAGAGAAGAGGGGCAACGTAGATGGGGACCATGAGAACAGTCCAGTAGGGGAACGGCTGAAGCGTGAGATGTGCCAGGATGATCTTTGTGGTGACGCGTCCGAAGGCAAAGGAGGTTGTGAGGGCGAAGAGAACCAGATGGTTGTCGGTGAGAATGATTGAGTAATCTGAACCAAGCCAGATGAACACGGACGCTGCCGCCCAGAGGAATGGAACAAGTTCGGTGAGGGTCGAGAGGAAGTCCTTGCCGCGGGAAACACGCGCACGGTAGACATTGTAGATGCAGAATGGGAGATGAGCCAAGAGAAAGGCGCTGGCGACAATGACAACAAAGACATCAGTCATTGAGGTGTATCCAAGTGTGGTTTTGTACGCTGAAGGAAGAGGGACAAAATCACCCAGAGTCTGCTGCCACACTTCCGGCCCGGCGATTCCGGAAATGATCATAAGTCCACACGCAATGAGAATTCCTTCGGTAGGTCCGTTAATGTATCCGAGATAGAGTGTGTGCGTGTGATACGTTTCCCAGGTGGAGAAAAACATTGCGCAGCACGATATCATGGTGCAGAAGACTCCGGCTCCGGTCGGACCGAGACCCATGCAGGCGCACTCGATGAGGCCACCCAGCGTGCAGTTAAGTGAATCGATACCATGATCAAACAACTCGCCAAGAGGAGATGAGGTCCCCGTTTTCCGAGCTTGCTTCCCGTCCACATTGTCGAGAGTGGAGTACGCCCAAAGACCGATCGCGAATGAGAAGTAGAGCCATGAGGGACCGGGACCAATTAAATCAGGCACGTATATAAGAATGCACAAAATATTGAAGTAAATGCACATCAGTCCCAGTAACGTGATTACGTTAGGAGCAAGCCATGGCGGCATAAACTCGGCCACATAGTTCCAGTAGTGCTTGAGAATGAATCTGGAAATTGGCGACTTGTCGACCGACGAGTACTGATACAACCGCAAATTGGCGAGCGACGTGCCATCAATTAGCTCCGCCTTTTTCTCAAGCTTGAGCCCGGGCATGGCGAACGCGGGTGTGACGACGAAGAGAGAGCTGGGCGAGCCTGTAGTTGCGTGTGCTGGCAAAAACACCACCAAGCGCGTTTGCGGCGGATGTGAAGTGAATTTACTGGAGGTGCAACCTGCCGAGGGTTCAGTATAATGATCTCCGGTTCAGCGGTTCGCGTCTGCGGCTTGTAGATCATCTCTTCAACGATCAGAACTTAGAGCCGACGCGTAATTGCTATTTATGTTACGTGTTTGCGCGTTTGAATTCTTCTAAAAATATCAACCGTGAGTTTCAATGAAAACAGGCCATAAAAGCATACACAGAAACAATGTCCGCGTCATGGCTGTGCCCGAAAATACCCCCGGTGCACTGTGCGGCCGACCTTGACCTTGACTGCATCAGCTGCGAACGAGAGATCCAGGCCACGTATATCGACATCCAGCAAATCCAGGTTGCCTATATCAACATCTTCGACAACGTCATCATATTGCTGAAATTCTGACCGCGGCGGTCGAGATTTGGGTAGGACGGCTGTGCCTTGCGGGAGACGCCAGGCTATCGAGACGTGTAGACTAGAGGACGGTTTGAGGGCGTCGTAGGACATTTTTCGACAAACATCAGAAGTAGAATCTAAAAGACAAGATAACTAATCGCGTTAGATACGAACTAGCAAAAAATAAAAAGTGCGACGTACTTCGGGAGACGGATCGAGGAGTAGGACGAGGAACTCACGCGTTCGAGACGGATTGATGAGCCACGCAGCTGCAGTAAAATCCACTGTAAAGGGCGCCAAGCGTGCTCTTTCCGCTTTCTCTAAGATCAAGCGTACGAATTCGTCTTTGTCTTCGGTTGCGAGCATTAATGGCGGAGAAAGCGAGACGTGAAGCGACAGTGCAGCGCCGAGCGGCGAGGTCACGAGCGAGGTCGCGCCATCGGGGACTAGCGCGTCCAGCGCGCGTGCAGCATCAGCAGAAGGCAGCCCTGGATTAATTTGTTAGTAAAGGTGTCGATGATATGCCAGAGAAATGTACATACAGTCGCAGTAAACGTAGGACGGCCAGCGTCCAACTTCGTGAGGCTTCTGCCGCGTTCGGCCGCCGTGAAGGTCCGGATCGTCACCGACGCGCGGCGCGACTGCGTATAGGTCCAGGAACCGCGCTGGAAGCGGTGGTGGTGGTGGTTGCTTCGCTTTGTCGGGGCGACTGCTCAGCCGAGCTCGGTCGTTGATCGTCGTCGCGATGACATCGACGGCGTCGTGCCGGTGGGCGTCGTCGGACTCGGACGGGGATCTCGAGTTCCGGTGGAAGCTGTCAGCGTCGTCGCGGGTCGTTCCTCGGCCACGCTTGCCATGGCCGTCAGGGTCGCGATCAGACTCCTCCGCGTGCCGCTTGCGCGAGACCATCCGCACTGTGGGAATCTCTCGAGTGAATTCGCGACTTGACGAGCGACGACGAGCGACGAGCGCCGCAGCGGTTGCGGTTTTAAAATTAGCAGCCCAGGGAAGTGTGATCCGAATCACGTTATTGCGCGTCACGGCGTGACTTACGCACGTGTGACGTCACAGCTCATCGCTTGCGCGGCGCCCCACAGCACGAAATATTCAGGGTCCACGTGGTACACATCACGGCGGGTGGCCTATATAACAAGGCCCGGCCGCCCACTGGACTTTTGCTTTCCTCAGACACCGACTTCGTTCACTTCCTATCAAGTCCTACACATCACAGATTCACAATGCCGAACCACCAACGCACCCACCGCCGGTCCACAGACAGCATCGACCGTCTGGACGACGCCTTCGGGCTCTACCACCACGAGGGTCCCTTCGACGCTGCATTGGCCAGTCGCAACCGTGGAGTACAGCACGCTCCCATCGATGCGGTCGCCGGATCTACAGCTCATGCGCTTGACGCACTGCCACCGGGTTCCATTGTCGACGCACTCACGCGACAAACACCAATCGACGGCATCGCTTTCGCCCCGCCGGGTGCCCGTGTCCCCGGCGCTCCGGATGGTCTGTCGTACGAGGAAGAGCAAATTAGCAATCTAGACGAATTCAATCCCAGTGTTCGTTGGCCTGGCGAGGACTTCAACAGAGCACCTTTGAACGCGCCACAATCAAAGTCTACGCCGCCAAGCAGAACGTCCCGTCTGATCCGTCGGATACGGAGGTACAGCGGCGGATCATCTAGCAGCTAAGCGCTCTCGCAGCTGAAATTTAAGGCGTTTATTGTACATATTTTCATATTCTCACATGCAAGCAATTGAATCATCATCGCAATAGTATACAGTATCATTCTCCCCTAATAATGCAATAAAATCTACCCGAAAACCATATAAGTGAGTAGGCGCCTCGTAAAAACAAATACATCCTAGTAATACAACGAGTCAACGAGGCTCCCTCAATTTAACTCTCCCGCTACCTTCCGCCCGACCTTATACACCGGCATTCCCCGTCTCAAACGTCTGGTACGCTGATCAACGACACCTTCGCGGAACCCTAGTTCGCAATCCTTGATGACAGGTACTGCGTTTCGCGGAATCATTCCAAACGGCCCAGTCATTCGTTTTTCGTCTTCTTTTTCTCCCTCAACGTTACGTCCCAGTCGATTATCCCGCTGAACAAACAAAGACATCAAGTGCGATTTGTCGAAAAGCAAGCGCTGTCGCGCTTTGCGCCCAGGACGCGGTGTTATGGAGACATCCTTTCCAGCATTCTTGGACACATCTGCTGCTGGCACTGTCGCAGCTATCTGTACCTCACCCGGCGGGAATGGCGAGCGCGCAGTAAACTGCACCGTCCGACGGAACGCCACCGGGTCGATTCTCGAGCCCTGAGCAATTTGATTCACGAAATCGTCCCGGGTCCCGTTTGTTGTTATCCTAGTCTCTGCATTTGTCTCGAAATCGTTCGCGGTCAGTTCCTGCACTCGGGAACTTTTCGCTCGCGGTGTCTCCTTCATAGCCGACGCAGAGCGCGTCACACGTCTGGCTGGCAGCACATCATCGTCTTTCTCCTTCGACTTGTCATCGGCTTCGTCATCTTTACCCTCAATATCAGGCGCAGGAGATCTGTCACTCGCGGTCGTTGCCGGAGGGCTCACTCCTACAACATGCAAAGCCTCTGACTCGAGGCCCACTAGTCCGCTTCGTTGAGAAAGACGTTGGGAAAGCTCCTGCTGATCCCGAAGCTGTATTTGCAAATCATTAATGAAGTCCTTCTGAGCCGCAAGCTGCTTGCTCAGCTGCCGTATCTGTTCATCCTGCGCCGATTGCTGTTTCTTGCTCTGCGATCTGTCAGAAAAACAAATTTCAAAATATGCACACGGGAAACTCACGTTCTCTTTCAGCTGTTCGATCTCCTCATGCAGCTGATCCTTCACGGCAGTATCTTCCTCGAAATACAGCTGCCATTGTTTCTTCTTCACGCGCAGTTCTTCCTTCGCCTTCGCATGGTCCACAAGCACACTAGCCTTAACTCCGCATTTCGAACAGCTTCCCTCTACTATTTCAGCACTCTTCGAAGCCGACGACGTATCTCCCGAAACCGGGGACTCGAAATTCGGCGACCGGGGGCTCGAAGGTGTTACATCACCTTCGATCCCCTGCACCTGCCGAGTCGCCGGATATGGCGACAAATCATCCCACTCTGCGCTCTCTGATCGGCTACGGTCGTTGCTCAATCTGCTAAGCGACAGTGCACTACCAGCTGCGCGACGGACTTGCAATGGCTCCTTAAGACGATGGATGCCATTCTTGATAATTTGGCTGGCGTCATTTGAACCTATTGATGAGGCTCTCCCGGTCGCTGGTCGTCGCTCACCCAGATTTGGCGGAGCTCGATAGTCACTCGTAGCAACATTCGGCATCTGCGGAACAGATGCACCATAAACCGCCGGCTGCTGTCCCGCCGACCGGTAGTCTGCGATATGCCGCCGGGGGCGGTAGTCCAGCTGCTGATACGGTGGCACAGCAGGTGTTGGAAGTGACAAGCGCCCGTTTTCCCTTTGTACTGACCCATTTGACGACCACATAGGCTGCTGCATGCCACCACTATTATAGCTTGAACTTGAATTTCTATCTGCCATATGCGGAGATGGAGTATATTCGCGTGCCGACGCGGCCGTGATTTTAGCAGTTGTGGAGTATGTTGTATCGTTGGCAAAGAGTGAGGACCGCAGTCCTGGAGACGAGTTGCTTTCTGTTGGATATACGTATGGTCCACTCGTTTCCTTTCTGCTGCCACTGTTGGGCAGGGAGTGCGGATAATACCGAGTCGATGCAGTCTGGTTTCCGGACGACTGGGTAGTGTAGTATCCATATGGACGCTCCTGCTGTTTCGGTATTGATTCTTCGGCGGCGTGCTGTCGCTCTCTAGGCGACCCATTGTCTATCATCGGCAGACTAATCTGATTCCAACTGTTGATTGGTGGCGGTGGCCCGAGATACGGTTTATCAGGAGGCGGCCTGTTCAACATCATGCTGACTTTCGGTCGCGGTAAAATGAACTGCGCTGCATTCTTGCTTCCACTATCTTTATTTCCACTTTGCAACGGAGAAGGAGATGCCGATGCCGAAGTTGATGTCGAAGATGGCTTGTCATTCGCCGCACTAGTTGTATCCGTAGGAACATTAAGCTTGTACCGATGCAATGATTCCATCGAATATCCGGAGCGTGTAGGATACGTCAATGTCGTCCGCGCTTTCGGGTCAGTGTTGAACTTTGTAGACGGCGGAACTGTTAGGGGAGTACTAAGGGCGGATTGCACGGTCAATGGGGCAGCGGTGGAAGAAGATGTCCGTCTTTCGTGAACAGGACGCGTAAAAGTTGTTGACGCAGCCCGCGGAAAGGAGGTTGTCTTGTCAGGAAGAACCTGTATAGCTGGATCAGTACTGCGTACCTACTATACGCGGAGGGAAAGTTGACTTACAGAAGCTTGCACGGAGTCACCAGAGCTTTGCGAATCCGGCACGACCGACGGCTGCGCGTGCTGCCTCCGTCGCACGTCGTATAAATCGTTTTCCTGGGTATTATACGGGTGCACACTCTCGCTCGGAACCGATGAAGATGGTTGTCGTGAGTCGGACGCCTGTGAAGACGAAGACTGGACTCCAACTGTTGGAGAGAGAGTCAATCTCTGAGGAACCAACACCGAAGACACAGGCGATTGAGTACCGGGGATCTCTGTGCTGGACTGCACCCTGCGTCGCTTGTAAGGGCTCGCTGATCCATCCAGGCCGTTCATAGAGGGCAAGGGCGAGGGCGACGAGTCTGTGACTGCTTTTCGTTTGGTATTACCGGTGTTGATCATGGCGCGTGAAGACGCGTCAAGAGCGCAGGGAGACCCACTATGCGGCGATGGCGCTAGTTCTGATAAATGATCCAGGTGGTTCAGCTGATCCTGGGCCTGTAGAGATTGCTGATCACGATTACTCTGACACCGGCGACATATACATACGCCGGAAGATGGTAATGAGAGTATAGGAGTAGACGAAGCCGAGTTCAAGGGGCTATCTTCTTCTTCGCACGCGTTCGCAGGCCGCTGTTCCGGCGAACTGGATAAATCAATAAAAACAGGCTGCTGAGAACTCTCGCCCGCGCGGCTCGGTCGGGAGTTGAAATAGCTGCTGTTGCTCGCTACAGCAACGGCAGGCGATGGCGGTGATGACGACAACGTAGTGGCGCGAGGGACAGGCAGTTTGGGACGCATGCCATTCTCTATGGGGACAAGCAACGACGAGGAAGCCGGTGAATGTGCCAGGGCTAGCAAAAAGTGGAGATCGCGGGTGGAGGCTATTTGTCCTTTGAGAGCGGACAGACGTGCAGGACGAAACTGGGACGGCGGGGATTGCTGTGCCGGGCAATTCACGGCGCTGCAGGCGACGAAAGGGGGGGGGACAAGACAGCGAACACGCTGGATCGGCGCCGGGCTCGTCTCTGACAGACCGCGACGGTAGGGGAGTGCGCGAGCGAATGGAGCGCGGCGAAGTTGTATATTCTCCAATTTATGGAGTGCTCGAAGGGGTTATTTTGTTGTCTAACGGCTTGAACTCGTGCGTGCCAGCCCAGATGTGCAGTGCGGCGCGTTGTGTTTTCGCTTTTATCAACAACTTGCCATAACTGATACGATTTTGATGCAGTTTGTGTCCTTTATTCGGCCGTTTTCAAGCTGAAATTTACAGTCGCTTACTATTGCGAAACTGAGGGAAGTGCTGTCGTTTGTTTTGCTAACTCATAAACTCTAGGTGAAGAGAGCTACCGAGCTTTGCTGGCAGCTCAAGTCGAACGCCTACCTCTTTAGAATTCAATCCAGTCAGAGTGTTTGGATAACATTTGACGCGTTTGATCTGCTTTGATTTGGAACAGTTTGCATTGGTTTTATTTAGAATTTAGTAAACCATTAAGTAGACCAGGAAATGCTCGCTATACGAATGAATAATGATACAGGCTGCGGTGGCTGCTATTCAGTCTTAGGTCGAACAACGTCGGCGTGCGCTCACCGCATATGAACGGACGCGATCGATCATCGAGATGCCACTGCTCTAATTAGTTTTGTTTCTGCTCACGAATAGCTATAAGCAATTCTGTGGCTTATGTTTGGTTGTCTTTACAGCGCGGGTCTTGAAGGTGTGCCGTCTAGGCTGGAACAATTGTTGCTCGCGAGTTCGAGGTGTATAAATTCACGGAAGGTTTACGTGTACTGTCTACAGTGCAGGAGCATTAGAGTGCTGCATTACGCACGTGAATATTGAGACGGTAGACGTAGTTTAGTATAAGCCATGGGTTTTGGGTTGCAGTAAGTATTGACATGCTCCCGCGTGTCCACGTTTACCCCTGCCCGAAGAGTAGATGGCGCCTGTCAGGCCGGACATACTCGAGAGCAGCGAACTCTTGCTCGACAGTTGCCGGGTCACAAAGGCCAAGCCATCCGCGCAGCACTGCGGTGGCCATTTAGCGCGTTTTCGCAGCGGAGCGTCGGCTGCTGGCGCGCCGGGAAGGCGTTGCCGCCGACGATCGACTTGGCGAGCTGGGATCGAGACAGGGGGTTGCTCTTTAGTCTTACGGGCTGTGGTGTTTCGTGCCGGGGTGCGGTCGAGGTCGGCTATTGCAGAGTCGGTTAGCAGGTCTTTCGCTGTCAGTCGCAGGGAAGTGCCGTCTCGCGGGCTACATGCGTCTCGGTAGAGCATCTGCCTGGACTCGGTTCATTGTTGGCGTTGCGCCCGGGAGCCGGGTGGCTGCTCTAGCGCGATGGCCGACAGCGCGGGCACTTGGCGATTGCTCACGGGACTGCGACGCCGATCTGGACTGGATTCTGTCGCGAGAAGTCAACACGAGATTAGCGTCGCTCTGCTCTGGCCGCTCTCCGCAAGACTGAAAGTCACGTGCGCTGTCTAGGTTTGTATGGACCCGCGCCGCACCAGCTCGGGTCGCGCGTGTGCGCTGACCCGGATCGGGTTAGCGTTTGACAGCTGCGCCATATGCGGCAGTCTGTTTACATCTGACCGCTTCGCTTCTGGACTGCGCTTGAACAGCAGAATAAGTCAAGCAAGAACCATCAACCAGGGTCCGCGTGCAAATGCAACTTGCCGACTGCCGACTAGCAAGTAGTAACTGCTTACTGTCGTCTGTTCTGTACCAGCCATTGTAGCCAGCAAATGGCTGCAGACTCCGGACGCCGCGCCGCCGCCGCGAGACACGCATTCCGCATTTCCGCAGGGTCGCACAAAAGGGCTGTCGCGTGCTCCCGTCCGTAGAGTCACGATTTCGCCTATATATACGCTGACCGCTCCCAGCGCTGTTCTTCCTTTCTGCTGTTTTTCTCTTCGTCCTATTATACGCCTCCAATACCGCCAGCCGCCGACCGCCTACCGTCTACCGCCAACTGCCTTCCTCACCGCTCGCATCAATGGCTATTATCACCCGTGTCCGCGCCTTCGTCGCCGCTGCCCGCGGCCACCGCGATGGTCCCGCGGAGCATTACCCGCCGGGCCTCTTGCCCGACCTCGTTTGCGACAAGTGCGGAGCGTTTCTTACGCCCAATGAGTTGTTTTACTGCAAAGCCTGTATGTCTCCTAGCCGCGCTGCCGCGTGGATTACTAACGATTGATGTCTAGGCCGATAGATCACGGCAATCCTAATCCTGTTGCGCAAATGAGCGTGGCAAGTCAGATCGATGGGGATGCATGGCTTATATGAAAAATCAATCAACCACGAGCGGATGATAACTTCACCAAACGCGCGCAACAACGAGACCCTGAGAGCGCGATATCTATATCTTTACCGGCACTATTCTCTCCGAGCTGCTGTACAATCGTCACTGGACCACTATTCGAGCGATCTGCGCTTTGCGCCAGGACTGGCTGTTTTTTTACTTTGCCGCGAGACTCTTGAAGCTCGCGGTTCCATGTCCAAATTAGGAACCTATTCTGTATTTGTAGACCTAAATCAATATTCAATTACTATTCTATAACCGTTAGTCCGTTACTACTACTATATAGCCATCAGTTCTGTAAAACGCGTCGAGAGCCGTCCCTGACACAAAAGATCTGAGTCCAGTCCGTTCCAACCGAGAAGCGGCCGTCCGCGAGCTCGCTTGAGGCTCGCACGACACGCAACCACATCGCCTTTTGCGAAATCTGCATTCGCAAATAATCTTTAACTATCCTTGGTGAATAAATAACAATAACATGATGTTGAACGTACCGCGTACGCGCGACGTCAGAAGCTTCGATAGACGTTCCTCATCGGGCGGCTTGCGTACGCACGACGACCTGTCGAGTCTCGCGAACTTCGAGCATACAGATACAATCCCGCAACATTGCAGCTGCATCAAAACTATATAGAGCAAATTGTAGGCCGCAGCATGTAAACATAATGCAAATTTGGAGGCAATTAACAACCGGACCGACCCGGCGCGGTCAGGAGGAAGCCGCACCTCGCAACTGCGGATAACCCGCGAATCTTGACACAAGTCGGTTTCATGCCCAATACATACGACCCAGAGTTCATTCTCTTTACATTCCTCATCTGCTTACAGCTCTGCTTTGATTTCCCGTCATTAGTCAAGGGTTTTTCCAAAAATACTCGCCGTACGGAACCTACGCCATACAGCATCCGAAATCTCGTCCTCGCGCTCCACTCGTTTCGCCATATCCAACTGCACATAGCTACCATGGCCATTACTCCATCCTCTCCCCGTACCCAACGACGACCACAAACCCTCAGATTGTGCCTACGGAGGGCTCTTCTACGCACTCCTCCGGTCGAAGCCACCGCTCCCGAACGTCGCACTGGCGTTCGCTTTGCTTGTTCGCGCTGCAGAGCGCCTTTGGATCGCGATAATTCCAACCTTTGCAGGATATGTGCGTTATAATACTCGCCCCTTAAGTATATCCCGTTGAGTTTTGGACAGGAAATCTGACATGGTATTAGGTCGCTCGCTTGAATGATTTGCTGGGGTTGCTGTGTTAATTTGGCTTGGTCTATCTCTGTCTCGCAGCTCTATTTCGCTACTATGTACGCTCATATGCTGTACCACGGTGCTTTGAACACAGCGCTCATTAGCACTCGAATCGACTTTCAAATGTGTAATAACGCTACTTCTTGAATTGTCATATCCTACAACCCCCATGCAATTAGACAAATAAACCAAAAACCATCTAACTAGTCCATAATTTCGCCGTGCCATCCGCGCCCGCACTAAACAGCCACGCTTCCTTTGGATGCCAAACAACCTTCAACACACCAAGCGACTGTACGACAGAATGACCCTTCAACACTTTCAACGGTACAAGCAAGGGATTCTTAAGAAGATCATCATACACGGTCCCGTGGAACACGTTGATATGACCGTCGTCACTGGCAGAGCAGAATAGAGGAAGTCGGTTATGGAATCGGACGTCGCGAACAGCGCGCTGATGGTATCGAAGCGTACGGTAAGGCTTCGCGCTGAGATCTAGATCATGCCATGTCACGCGCTTATCGTAAGATCCAGTAAGCACGTTATCACCCTGCGGGTGGATATCAAACGACGACAACCAACGCGCACCAGGCTGTAAAGCCTTGGCAAGAACCTGCGTTGAAAGATCGTAGATTCGTACGTATCGCTGAGTAGCGACGTACAGCATAGGCTTGAACGGATGAAACTGCGCTCGCTGGATGATTCCCTTTGACTTTCTAAACGGAGACTGCGTCGCGTGCTTTGACAGCTGATGCACAAGCACAGCCATATTCGAGCCTTCGGGCGATACACTGACAAAGTAATCTCCGCGACGATGCCATGAGACCTGTTTGACTGTCTTTCGGCATACAATCACGACATCGATGCCGGCTCCGGAGAGCTTCGAAGACGGCCGAGACCATTTGCATAGAGGCTCCTTGTTGACGTTCTCAGTCGGCACAGGCTGCGCTGCATATCCCCAGCCGGCGGCAAGCATTTCCTGTCCAGAGGCTTCCGTCGCGTCATCAAAGAGCGGCGGCTGGCACACGTAAATCTTCTCACCACTAGTAAATCATGTCAGTAAATGTACTCAACCTCAAGAACCAATAAAAAAGTACTTACGCAGCAACGGCTAACAATCCCGAATCCTTAACAGGGCTCCATTCCAAACTCTGCACAGGCTCTCCTTCTTCCAACAACACTCGCCACATCTCTCGCCCAGTACCAACTTCCCAGATCCTCACGGTCCCGTCATCAGCTCCGGTCGCAAGCCACAGTCCAGAAGGATCGACCGAAATCGCGCGAACGCGACCCTTGTGACCGGTATAAGTGACCGAGCACTTGATCGGGAACGGCCGTAGATCCTGCGGGGAAGGGAGTTTGGGCAGCAGTGACTCTGGGTCGATGTTGAGCTTGTTCCGGCGCACACGGGGTGCAAGGTAGAGATCCAGTGATCGCTCGAACCGCTCACGGACGAAATTCTCGTATCCGCGCACAGCACGCAGTGAGGTGAACTTCTGCGGCAGGAAGTCCTTCTCCCGATCGATCGGGTCCGTCTGTTCCCATGTCTTGCGTTCCTCGTCAGTGGGAAGGTACTCTTCCGGAGGATTGTAACTCTCGTCGTTCGTCGGCTTGGCCTGCTTCGGCGCAGGGATATGCATGATGTGGGCTTCTTGCTCTGGAAGATCGTCGGCCCATAGGTCATAGGATGGTCGTAGATCCTCGGGTTTCGGGACAGGTTTGTTTGGCACGATTCTACCTTCGCGAATAGCCTTGACGATCTTCATGACCCGTTTAGCTTCGTGCTTGGAAGGCACGAATCGACGTTTCGGTTCAGGAGCAGCAGAAAGTGGCATGACTTCAAGCTTCGAAGAGAACCACTCGATCGTGTCTTCATACGGGTTCACACCACCCGCGTTCTCACCGAGTTGGATCTTCTTCACCAATTCAAGCTCTTCCTTTGTCAACTTCAGATCTCCACCAGATTCACGATCAATCAAACCGGTCCATCCCTCAGGAACATCAATGCTATCAAGTAACGAGTCCAAAGCCGAACCAGCAGCAGGCCGCATGATTCGCTTTCCGTTGATGTCGTAGCCGATATGCGGGAACTCGTCGTAAGCAGACAACGGAATATTTCCAATCGTGTTACCGGTCTCTTCGCCATCACTGTCATCACTCGAGTAATGCGGATCAATCTCTGGATATATCGGCCGAGGCTTGCCGTCCGCACCAGTAGTGTAGTAAAGCACGCGTCCGGCATCGTCCGTGTCTGAGATTGAAGTCCGGCTTTCGGCATCACTCGGACCACCGTTCCTGCTCAAAAACTCGTCGACGTCGTCGTTGTCAGACGATTCGTCGCCGCTCTGGTCACCGGGAATCACCTCGGCTTCATCAACCTCTGATTCCACGTCCGGCTCGCCTTCAAACTGCTCAGTTTCCTCCTCAATCTCATCATTGTCTGCATTCGCTTCCGCAGCTTCTGCTTCTTCTTCTTCCTCTTCGGAATCAGAAATGCCGCCATCAATGAGCCCCGAAAATGACTCCTCTTCGTTTTCATCGCCATCATACTCGTCACTGTCGTTGATAAAATCATCTTCCTCATCCTCCTCTTCGTCCTCCTCATCTCCGCTCACTTCTTCCGCCTCATCGTCGAGAAACCCCTCTTCGCTATCAGCCTCGTCATCCTCGTCATCCTCATCTTCTTCGTCTGAAAAGGCAGAAACTCCAGCAGGTAGTTTTTTCGTAACAACGCCCTTCTTTCCTGGCGCTGCGACTTGTTTTGCCGGCGTCTTTGTCGGCCGCGAAGTAGTAGGCTTCACTGTGACGGCAGCAGCAGCAGCAGCAGCTGGACGAGCAAGTTTCCGCTTAGCCATAGTTTTTTCCACTGTCGTATATACGTTCTATATACAATGAGAAATTCGAGGAACGCAGAAAACTCGATGAAGAGCTGGTTGCTGGTTGACGACGCGGAAATGGGAGATCAAAAAAAAAAATCTTCGTACGCGCGCCGCGGTTGGGACTTCGAGAAATTCAGGGGGTGTAAGCACGCGTATGGGGTTTGTGGCAGTTTGGTGGCAGTTTGAATGATTTCGAGAACCGCAGAGATATATCTCAAGAGCTTCAGCTATAATTTCGAATTGTCTGATTGACCTAGATACAGTACAGCTGGTTACTATCTACTGTACTGGGACTTGCTGGTTTTTGTTACGAGTGAGCTTTGAGAATTTGCATTTAGTTGCTACTTGAGCTAGTTTGAGAGTTCGAGTACAGAACGACAGAGTAAGAGTTGACCAGCGCGTCTTCCTTGAACTACAGCATACTAACGACTCCAGAAGTAAGCGCAAATGTCAGACGAAGAAGCAGACCAGCTTGAAACGTTTGCGATAGCAATCTCACAGCTCCCTCGGGAGGCACTTTACACAGAGCAATCGCGGCTAGAGAATTCGATTGAGCATCTGATACGGTCGAACAAGGATATTATGGAGTACATGGATGGAGGCGGTGAAGAGGAAGATGCGGTTGACGTGAAGGAGCAAGCCGAGCTACGGGAGGTGATTGCGGAGAATGAGGCGGTTGTGATGAACCAGAAATTGAAGATCGAGATGGTCAAGTCGGAGCTTGTTAAACGGTTTCACTGAAGTGAGCACGCGATCGACCTCGAATTTGGCTGTCAAAAAGAGCGATCGCTAGCTCGCTCGTGTTGTGCAGAGACCTTACTTAAGTGGGGCCCGTCTCGGACTGGCGGGTGAGTGACAGGAGGCAGTCTTGAGCAGTACGCAATTGCGAGCGAGCTGCTTTTGTCTTCTGCGGACTGCGTCGGTCGGCAACGGTCTGACAAGGCGTATAACTATGTCGGCCGGTAATTTTCTACACTCACCATATTATTTGTCAATAATTTGTATTATAGTATACTCTCGCAAGATTTCTGGCTGCAGTTTTGGCTCTTGCAGTGTTCTCATATTATTTTCAAGTCCCAGCATTCAGTGCGTGTGTGTTTTAGGCTCGGCAGTTTTACCTAAAAAGTGAGGCCTGGACGGACTTTACGAATGCACGGAGGACGTTGTCTGTTTTTGCCACGCCGGTAAATTCCACTCGAAGTTCGTTGTCGTGCGATCGGTTCGTTCCGTTTTTATAGCGCTGCTCCGCGGTCCGTAGGCGCGTGCATACGAGGTTCTCCATGATTGGTTTTGCGTGGCTATCATAGAACGTTCTTAGCCATTATCTCCGTCTCTGCGGACTGCATTCGGCTTTGTGCGGACTGTTTCTATACGATGACTCGATGAGGGATACGACTAGTCATACGTTGGCATTCCCGGGCTATAATAGGTCTATGGCTTCTCTACTTTCCAGTATGGCCGTATGGGTCTCGGATGTACGGCAAGCTAGTAAACTAACAGTGCAACTGCAGCGCCCGATATTACTCCTTCGTGGCCGCGATCAGCGCTCGCGAACCCCAGCTGCCGGCCGTGTGTATATCCCGGTCCACCGGTCAGGGTTAGACATAAGACAGATTCGAGATTAGCGGGAAAGCCCCTCGCTTACGGCGCTCAACGTTGTCCGCACGTGACGGCGAGGGCGGTTTATGGGTTTAAGAAAATGCAGAGATCAGTTGATCACGTTGGCGTCAGATATGCGAGGGAGTTAAGCTAACGTCCAACGGGCATGGGCGAGACGAGACGAGAACGAGATGAGAACGAGACGAGAACAAGAACGAGGCGAGGCGCGGCGCGGCTGAGGATTGCGGTGATAGTTATCTGTCGTGGCGGAGACGGCCTTCTTTCTGCAGGTTCTGTGGTCTGACAGGCGCCAATTGACGCGTCGTGGTGTTACTATATATTGTCAGCACAGCTAGTGGCAAACAGAGTACACTGTGCAGACTGTGTCTGCCAGACTTCGCCGGCAATCGACCCCCAGCGCCCAACTGCCCAGTCCTAACTGAGACGCCTTTAATCCCTTCACAGACCCCGACAAAAAGCCCGAACCGGACGAAATGCTCGAGACACCGCAAGAACGGGTGAGAAAGTCTAAACGCCCTGGCGTCCCCCGATCTGCGCTGTTCCGGGGCTGCGCGTCCAGACTGCACACGCGTTCTGCAGCGGCGGCCGTCGTGCTCTCAACCCCAAAACAACTCCAGTTTACGCCGGTGTGCGTCCTCGCTTGCCCGTTGGCCGCGCAGGAATTCGTCGTGTGCAGCATGATTTCGTGAACTAAAAGCTAGCCCTGGCCCGCTCCTCCTCTTCCTCCTGCCTCCCAGTCCCACGTCCTGCCTCCCCAGTGCCCTCATATCCCGGGGAAGGAAGAATATTATCTGCCGCTCCGTCCCCGTCCCCGTACCGCCAGTTCTCTGCGCGCCGTTCCCACGCCCTGATCCCAGCAACTTGAGCCGCCGTCCCCGCCATGGACAAGCCGTTCGACGTGCAGGCCGCGCTGCGGGCGCTCATGGCCAGCCAGAAGCAGCACCTGGTCAAAGCCGGCGTGATTGCGTTTCTCGCGTTGGCTACGATTTGGTTGTCTGTTGTGCGGTACTCGCAGGTCGTCGCGGCCGCGCGCGCAAACACGCTGCCTACGCACCAGATTTCTCCGATCCCGACGTTCAACGTGGTGACGGAGTATCGCAGTTCTGCGGACTCGATTTTTGAGAATTACCTCGACTCGCTGCTTATCAACATGAAGCTCGCACACTACGGAACCTACGACCAGGCCGTGTGGCCGCAGAAGATTTTCCAGACCGCGAGGAAGCTGGACCCAAAGTACAAGGACGCGATCAGGTCATGGTCGACCTGTAACCCGGACTACAAGCACATGCTGCTCGACGACGTGTCTGGTCGTGATTTTGTCGAGCGGACGTTCGTCGCCGCGCCAGAAGTCGTCGACGTCTACCGGTCGTTCCCGAACGCCGTGCTTAAAGCCGACCTGCTGCGATACCTGCTGCTGTATCTCTATGGCGGCGTGTACGCCGACGTCGACGTATACTGTCGCAAGTCAATCAGCGCATGGATGGGCAGCGACTTATGGCGGTCCGAAGCCGACGTGATTGTCGGCATCGAGATCGACGAGCCGTATGTCACGGCCGAGACGCAACGCATGTGGGGCTGGGCCCGGCCGTACTCGTTTGCGCAGTACACGATCGCCGCGAAACCATTCGCCAAGCCGATCCGGACCGCGATCGTGCGAACAGTCACGCACGCTCACTTCCTCGCACGCAAGAAAAACAAAATCTCACCGGCGCATGTCACAAAGTACTCGGCCGACGACGTGTTTGACGTATCCGGTCCGGGAATGTGGACCGACGCGCTTCTTGACTCGATGAACTACCGGCGCCAGGACGTCACCTGGGCGCAGATTCACGGGCTTCGGGAGCCGTTGCAGATGGCGACCGAAGGTGGCGGGATTATCATTTTGCCTGTACAGTATTTCGGCAACGGACAGCGTCATTCAAACGCGGGCGATTTCCAGCACCCGTCCGCGTGCGTGTCGCATTTGTTTACGCGCGAATGGCAGAAATCGGGCTGGTTTTCCTAGTTATTCCAAATTTGGTACTGGGTCAGTCAGTCGGTCATGCATGCATATATATACATACATATATCTATACTCTCCTTTTGTTTTTGCTAAAATTGGTTTGTTCTGTTTGGTTGGTAATATCATCCTTTGTATAATGCTTTTTTTGTTTCAAAGTCTTTTGTCTGGCGTATTTTTTTGTCAAGCGGTATTTTTGTTGGATGCGCGTTCTTTAGACGTCTCGTAGTGTCTTAATTTGACTGCTTTCATATAATAAACGTACGATCAAAATTTTGTTACGTAACAAAACAAAGTTCTCAAATAGGATATCTATCAACACGTATAGTTACCCTGCGCCAATCGTGACAAATAAACTTCGGAGCTCGATTCATGGCGCGGCACGTCTAATTGCAGTTGACGGCGGCTCATCATATTCTCAATCTCCCAATTAACGACAGAAAACGACAGAAACTTATAATGAGCACGCCTGGTAAGGCGAGCGGTAGCGGCAGCGGTAGTAGCGGGGCGACTGGAAGTGCGACGTCGGGACGTTTTGAGACTCCGGTGAGTTTTCTGGATGACTTGCTCGCGGGAATGGACCAGGCTGGGGTGTTTGAAGGTGGTGAGCAGCGTGCTAGCGCAGGACGAGGAGGATCCGAACCAGGAATGTCTGGTCAAGATTCAGATACGGGATCAAAGTCGACGACAGGTCAGGAAGGAGTTGCGGGCGATTTCTTGCAGACTGCAGGAGCAGGAACCGGGATCACAATTACGAACCCACAAAGCGCTTCGAACGCGCGCGCGACCAGCCAAGCGCTTCCTGCGAGCAACACGGCGAGCAAATTCAACGGCCCGCTGCTCAACATGAATATCCCGCGAATCTTACCGCACGAGCAGGTGTTTTCAATGCAAGTCGGTGACACGTTGTTCCGGCTCAGCGGTGCGTCGCTGAGTTCAGACGGGCCGTCGTATTTCACAGAGTTTTTCGCGTCGCATGTGACCAAAGGTCGGCCGTGTCCTGTGCTGTATATCGATCGCAGTCCGGAAGTGTTTCGAGATATCGTGAGGCATTTACAGGGATACTACGTCGTTCCGCGGGATGAATACCATTTCGTGTATTTGTTTGCTGACGCGCATTACTACCAGCTATCGAAACTCGCCAAGCAGCTGTTCAATTCTGAGATTTTTGTGCGGATCGGATCTCAAGCATTCCGGGTGCCTAAGGAGCTTCTTTCGAAACCAGGCGACTCGCCAAATTTCTTCACACTCGGCTTTGCGTCGTTCTTCGCCGCGCCGCAGGACGTGTTTCCAGGCACAAAGGGCCTGATTCGGCCGCCGGCAGTGACACCGCCTACCGTGAACACGCACTCTGCGCCGCTTTTTGGGCAGCTTCTAGAAGCATTACGCGGCGGTCAATTGAGTTTCACGTCGCCTGAACATCGGGATATGCTTATTCGCGAATGCCGGTATTACCATTTCCGGGGGCTTGAACAGCGCCTGATTCCGTGCTCGTTGACGACGAATCTGTTGACGGGGCGCGAGGAGATTTCGCTGCGGTTGTGTGATTTGAAGCCGGCGAATATCTCGGTGGAAGAAGTGCCTGTGGGCACGCGCAGACGGGTGCGGTATTCTCGGCCGTTTCTGGAGGAAGGGGCGCGAGATGTTGTGGTGCAGATTGGGCCGGGCGAGTTGTTGTTGCGCGCGTACGACGCTCAGGTGAATCCGGCGCGGTGTAGATGGGGCATCGAGGCGGTTGCAAACAGCATGTCTGCGACGCGGTTACGGGCGATATTAGCCAAGTTGCCTGACGTGCGGCAGATCGAGGGTACGTTGACGACGGGCCCGGTGCGGTTGGCGGCGGACATGCGAGACGCGGCGGTCGAGATTGATGGCGCGGAGGTCGAGGTTGTGGTGCGTGAGGACGGGTACGTGGAGAAGTTTGCGTGTGCGCCGGCTGCTGGTGCGACGCGGAAACGGCGGCGGCTGGATGACGCGGGAGCGGAGGTTGGTGCGGGCCGGACGCTGGGCGATGAAGGCTCGCCGGCGGCGGCGCGGAATCTGGCTGTGACGCGGGTGCTGGCGAAGTTGTACGTGCAGGCGGGACAGATGGTTGTGCATTTGGTGCGGGTGGAGGCTGCGGGCAGCGCGCTTGCGGAGAACCGGCAACGGGAGTTTTTGTGATTGCACGTGTATATGTACTTGTATTGTAATGTGATTGTAAACTAGCTGGAAATTTGATTTGAATATGTTACACGGTGATGGTCACGAGGCTCTGCAATTGTGATTGTAAACTGCCTAGAAATTTGAATACGAGGAGGCTACGATCGAGTACGAGTTTCATGTTCTCAATTGTGTTCAATTGTGTTGATATGTGTGAGTATAGATCAATTACCAGGGGCTTATAGCTCGTGCATGAGATGATGGGGCCGTGCTATCCGTATCGGTATCGGTATCGGTATCAAAAAAGTCGCGTCGGTCGCGTGCATGCATCGCGTGCTCGCTTGAGCAGACGCGGTACCCCCAACTAGACCGCACCGCAACAGCGGTGGCCAGACAGCGGAGCGCGTGATGTGCTGCAGTGCTGGAACACGACCGTGTAATTGGTTCGTGTAGCAGAAATATGCGGTGCGTGGAGGTTGGTGGCTGATGGTGAAGAAAAAAATTTGCGCTCGCGTGACGCGAAAGTCGCGAGTTGTTGAGAGACGCGCCGGAAGGAGAAGTAAACAGAGCGACGCGTGCGGCTGTTGACGTTTGGCGGAGAGAAAAAAAGAGAAAAAAAGAGAGAGAAAAGGGAAAAAAAGAAATAAAAGAAAAAAAAAGAGAAAAAAAGAGAAAAAAAGAGAAAAAAAAGGGAAAAGAAAAAGAAAGAAAGGGCGAAAAAGCAAGGAAAAGGAAAGACAATTAAGAAAAAATTTGCCGACGTTGTTTGGCGGGCGAGGCGACGTCAGCGGCGGGCTTCGTGGTGGACTGGGTGGGATTGGGTGGGTGTGGAACGGAAACGGGCGCGGGTGGCAGTTCTCGGGGAAGCGAAGGCGGCGGCGCTAGACCGCATGCGGCCGGCTGTGGCAGCAGCGTGGCCCGAGATGAACGGTCCGGGCGGGGCGGCCACTGCCGCCGGGCATGTCCGGGCCCGGAACCGGGCGGCGACCGCGCGAAGCGGGATTTGGGCGCGCAGCAGCGGCCGCGATGGACGCGTGTTTGGTTGCGCATTGTCTGTTGACAGCGCGGCCACGCGCGCGATGCTTCCGCGTCTCGCCTCGCGGGCTCTGCAGCCTGAAGCAGCCACCGCGGCCATCCAGCAAGCCTACACTCCAAGCTCAGCTCTCGCCGCGCAGACACGCCACCAGCGCCAGCCAGCCAGCACCGACGGTACAGGCCCACGCCACGGCTCACAGCGGATCACGGCGCTCACGCTGGCTCACAGCTGGGACAGAGACAAGCCCAAACACGACTATCTAAGGTTCGCAGCAGAGTTCCGCGCTACGCCGCAACGGGACTAGCCGCGGTACGGCTGGCCACGCCCAGAGATAGCAGCGATAGCAGAGATAAGCACCTACACGTGAGTCGCGCTACGCCGGCTCGCAGCGCTTCGCGGGTTTTGTGGCCCCTTTTGCCGCGCTTGCCCCGTTTCCAAACCGCCGCGGCCGCGCTGCGCTGCCTGCGCTCGTCGCCTGGCCGAGTGACGCGGGGGCGCCTGGAAAGAGCCATAAGGTGTGGCGTCCGCCATGGGCTGTTCACGCCGTGACCCGTGAGCCGGCGTTTGTGACCCGCCCGTACCGCGCCCGCACGGACCGCAGCCCGCCGGTGGCCGATTACTGCGGTTTGCGCTGCCTCTGCCCGCTGCCTCTCTATAAAGGCCCGCCGTCCCCGGCTTCCCCTGCTCTTCCCCCCAGCACCACTCACTCCTCCTCCGCCCCACCCCACCTCCCGCAATGGCCGAAGTCCCCTCCGCCTTCTTCAACGACACCTCCCCCGGCTGGACCGCCGCCGGCGGCAACTCCCGCGACATGGACGTCAACGCGTCCTACGTCGCTTCGGGCTTCCACCAGGTCTGGATGATGTCGGCCACCGTCTTCGTGTTCCCCATCATCCCCGGCCTGGGTCTCTTCTACGCCGGTCTCTGCCGTCGCAAGTCCGCCACCACCCTGCTGTGGCAGACCATGGGCGTCCTCGGCGTCATCTCCTTCCAGTGGTTCTTCTGGGGCTACTCGCTCGCCTACGCCCTTAACGCAAACCCCTTCATCGGTACCCTGACCAACTTCGGTCTCCGCAACGTCGTCGCCGCCGCCTCAGGCTACCTCCCCGAGCCGCTTTTCTTTCTCTACCAGTGCATGTTCGCGCTCTGTACCGTCATGATCATGATCGGCGGCGCCTTCGAGCGCTGCCGCCTGCTGCCCTCCATGATCTTTGCTTTCTGCTGGTGCACCATCGTCTACTCGCCCATCGTGTGCTGGACCTGGAACGCCAACGGCTGGCTCTACACCCTCGGCGCCCTCGACTTTGCCGGAGGCGGCCCCGTCCACATCTCCTCCGGCACCGGCGCGCTCGCCTACGCTCTCGTCATCGGCAAGCGTATCGAGAAGGCCAACCCGTCCCACCGTCTGCCCAAGTTCGTGCCCCACAACCCGACCCTGGTCTTCCTCGGAACCTGGATGATTTGGTTCGGCTGGTTCGGCTTCAACGGAGGCTCTACCCTCAACGCTTCCGTGCGTACCTCTTACGTGCTCATGAACACCAACCTGGCTGCCGGATGCGGTGTCATTGGCTGGTCCATGGTTGACTACATCTTCTACCGCGGCCGCTTCTCGCTCGTCGGCGCCTGCCAGGGCTGTGTCGCTGCCCTTGTCGGAATCACGCCCGCTGCCGGATTCGTGCCCGTCTACTTCGCCGCCGTCATCGGCTTCCTGACCGCCGTCCTCGTCCGTCTGTGCGAGAACGTCAACGAGGTCATGCGCGTTGACGAGGGCATGGAGGTCTTCAAGCTGCACGCCATCGGCGGCATCATCGGCGCCCTGCTCACCGGTCTCTTCGCTGCCGACTGGGTCTCGCTTCTCGACGGCGCCACTGAGGCCTCCGGATGGGTCGACCACCACTACATCCAGCTCGGCTACCAGCTCGCTGAGATCTGCGCCATCGTCTCCTACACCTTCGTCGTCACCGTCATCCTGCTCCTCGCCATCGACCACATCCCGGGCCTCAAGTTCCGCGTGCCCGAGCACCAGGAGATCGAGGGTCTTGACAAGCACTTGCTGTACGAAGAGGGCATGGGCGACTACGAGCTCGCCGAGACTCTGCGCGCGGCCGGTTTCCTGTCCCAGTCCGGCATGCTTCTCAACGACGGTCTCACCGGCGTCGAGATCACCGACGCGGCTCCGGCTCCGTCCAGCTCGTCCCAGGACGAGTCCAAGGAGGGCGAGAAGACCGTCGATCCTACTGGTGCGCCCAAGGTCGAGGTTGGTTCGTCGTAAGACTAGGAACCCGGTTTTGGATGCTTTTCAATTTCTCCTTTTTTTTGTATATCTGGAACGGTGTTATCTTTGCCCTGCCTTGTTTGGCTTATACAACTCGGGCTGAATGAGCGATGAGTCATGTATACTACATAATAATAATAATACTTTTTGACTGAATTAATTTTGTTGATGTTGTTGTTGTTGTGCGGCCAGCGCGAAACTGCCTCCCATTGGCCCGCGGCCAATGACTCCGCCGCGTCGCACCGCCCTGACTAAGTGCCGTTTTCACATGTGCGCCGTTTTCCCGTTTCGTTCCGCGCAAACTTCAAAACTGTCTCGAGCTTGTTTAAGCACCGCATGCATAATCGCATTAAACCAAGTCTCAGCCAACATATCACGCTTTCCGGTCTTCAACCGCTACCCGGCTTGTATTTTTATTTTTTTATTATTCTTTCCTATTTTTTTTCTTTTATTTCGTTTTAGTTTAATTATTATTATTTACCCGGCTCGACCGCTGCCACGTATGCTCTCGACCGCGATCACGAACACGCTGCCCCCTTCAACAGCCCAAGCCGATCCGCCAATTGCCCCCCATCCAATTCTGCGGCCATGGTCTCGTTCACGCTGCCAAAGTCGCTGCCGCCGGCGACCGCGCGCGCCTTGCCGCTTTTGCGCTCGACCATTCTGCTCACAATTGCGGCCGCCGCCATCGCGTCGCGGCTGTTCTCTGTCGTGCGCTTCGAGAGCATTATCCACGAATTTGATCCCTGGTTCAACTTCCGCGCGACAAAGTTCCTGGTCGCGAATGATTTTTACTCGTTTTTGGATTGGTTTGATGATCGGACTTGGTACCCGCTCGGTCGTGTCACCGGCGGTACTCTCTATCCCGGTCTTATGGTCACGTCGGCGCTCATCTTTCACTCTCTCAAGGCGCTCACACTGCCTGTCGACATCCGCAATGTCTGTGTCATGCTGGCGCCCGTTTTCTCGGGACTGACCGCGTATGCGACGTATCTTTTTACTTGCGAAATGAAAGATCAGTCGGCCGGTCTGCTCGCCGCTGCATTCATCGGCATCGCGCCAGGTAAATCATAATCTCTCCGATGCTCACAATCGCCCGAGCTTGGCTAACAGAAGACAGGCTACATCTCGCGCTCCGTTGCTGGATCTTACGATAACGAAGCCATTGCGATTTTCCTGCTCATGTTCACTTTCTACCTGTGGATCAAGGCGCTTAAACTCGGATCAGCCTTCTGGGGTGCCCTGACTGCGCTATTTTACTTCTACATGGTCGCAGCCTGGGGTGGATACGTGTTTATCACCAACATGATCCCGATGCATGCTCTCGTTCTGATCATCATGGGCCGTTACTCTGATCGCCTTTACGTATCGTATTCGTCGTGGTATGCCCTCGGCACTCTCGCGTCGATGCAGATCCCCTTTGTTGGGTTTTTGCCTATCCGCTCTTCAGAGCACATGGGAGCCCTCGGCGTGTTTGGCTTGCTCCAGCTCGTTGCCTTTGCGCAATACGTCCGCGCGCGCGTTCCATCCCAGCACTTCCGTTTCCTGGTAACCGCTGGCGCCGTCGCGCTCTTGTCTGTGGGCATTCTCGGAGTCGTTGGACTGACCGTGTCTGGCGTCATTGCGCCGTGGACCGGTCGTTTCTACTCGCTGTGGGATACCGGATACGCAAAGATTCATATCCCTATCATTGCGTCTGTGTCTGAGCACCAGCCTACCGCTTGGCCGTCTTTCTTCTTCGACACGTCCATGCTCATCTGGCTGTTCCCGGCCGGTGTCTATCTCGTTTTCCAGCAGCTGCGTGATGAGCATTTGTTTGTAATCATCTACGGTATTCTGGCGTCTTACTTTGCCGGTGTCATGGTGCGTCTGATGCTTACGCTTACCCCTATCGTATGCGTATGCGCCGCCGTCGCGCTCTCAAACATCCTCGATATCTACACCGACCTCCGTACGCCAAAGGATATCGCAGAAGAAACAGCTGCCGAGGCTGCTGCATCCCCTGAATCCGTCAAGACTGAATCCGCGACAAGGTCTTCTGAACCGCTGTTGCTGGCCAGCATTACCGAACAAGCAAAGAAGCCGATCGTGGGAGTATACTCGCCTTGGTCGCGGCTGGCCGTGCTTGGTAGTTTTTCGGTTTATCTGTATCTGTTTGTGTGGCATTGCACGTGGGTCACGTCGAATGCGTATTCTTCTCCCTCTGTCGTGCTTGCGTCGCAGATGCCGGACGGATCGCAGCATATCATTGATGATTTCCGTGAGGCGTATTACTGGCTTCGAAAGAACACGGCCGAGGACGCAAAGGTCATGTCATGGTGGGATTACGGATACCAGATTGGCGGTATGGCTGACCGCACGACTCTTGTTGACAACAACACGTGGAATAACACGCACATCGCAACTGTCGGCAAGGCCATGTCGTCGCGCGAGGAAGTTTCGTACCCGATCCTGAGGAAACATGACGTTGATTACATTCTCGTGATCTTTGGAGGTCTTTTGGGGTACTCTGGTGACGACATCAACAAGTTCTTGTGGATGGTTCGGATCGCTGAAGGAATCTGGCCGGACGAGGTCAAAGAGCGGGAATTTTTCACACCGCGGGGAGAATATAGAGTTGACGACCAGGCGACTCCGACGATGCGTAACTCGCTCATGTACAAGATGTGTTACTACGGCTTCACCGATCTCTACGGTCGCCAGCCCGCGCTCGACCGTGTCCGGAACCAGCGGATTCCGTCGCCGCTTGTGGATACCAACGTGCAACCAATCACGCTCAACACTGTCGAGGAAGCGTTCACGTCCGAGAACTGGATCGTGCGGATTTACAAGGTTAAGGATTTAGATAACTATGGCCGTGATCTGTCGGCTGTGGCGGCGTTCGAAGAAGGGAAGCGTAAAAACTCGAGGGCGAGAGCTCCGGCGGGTGGAGCGTCAAAGGGCAAGGCTAGAGTTTTGCGGGTATAGAGAGTAGTATCGCATGTACTCAAAAGTTGTGTATATATACAAGTTTTATGAAATCTTAAAGTTCTTTTTTTTGTCAAATAGATGCAGCATTGGTCAACGTTTCCGCTTCTTGGCTTTCTTCTTGCCAACTTCGTCCACTTCGTCGTCGTCAATCCACCTGCCTTCGCCGCCTAGATCCGTGTCGATATCGTAATCTCCGGCACTACCTGCGGCTTCCAAAGGTACTAATCCACGGGACTTCATTCCTGCTGCGCCCTGTCGTTGAGCGCGGACCGTCTTGAGTAATGCCGCCATATCAGCATCTGCCATCATGCCGCCGTTCCTGGTACTGGTACTGGACGTGGTGGCTTCCACGAGTTGAGGTGATTTCGATTTTGTTGGAGTCTCAGACACATCGCTGCTAAAGTAATTCCTTCGCGGAGCAGTAGCTTGCGGTGATTTTGACCGAGTTGGTGGAGGAGACGCCTTCTTGTCCTCGTCATCGTCATTGTCATCGTCATCGTCATCGTCAGAGTCCGGGAATGGGTTATAGTCAGACCCTGCGTCTCCAAAAATATCGCTCCCTTCGCCATCATCATCGTCGTCGCCATTCTCGGCCTTCGAAGTTGTAGGTTCTGTAGCGTCACGGTGGGTCGGTGTAGGCAATACTACATGTGCTGGCTTTGATTGGCCGACTGGCGCTTGTGTCGGAGAAGGTGATCGCGGAACTGGAACTGAAACCTCTGCGACCGTAGATTGGAATTCAGCCGTCCCAGAAACATCTGGCTTCGGTGACCGCTCTCTTCTGTGCTCCAGTTTCTCTCTCTTCCGCCGTTCATCTCTCCTCCGATCCTCTTCCTTCCTCCTTTCCCTCCTCCTTTCATCCTCCCTCCTCCTCTCATGTCTCTCCTTCCTTCTCCGATCTTCCTCCTCCTTCTCCCGCTCTTCTTCCTGCCTCCCCTTCCCAATCGGTTTGAATCCCTTTTTCGGCTTGTCCGCCGCCCGCCGCTTCAGCTCCGCAAGCAATTCGCTCTTCGACTTACTAACCTCCCTCGCTCCCAGCACATCATCCTTTTCAACCTCACCACCAGCAAGCATCTCATCCAGCTGCCGATCCACCTCTTCATCCTCTTCTTCGTCTCCTTTTAAGCCCGAATCCTGCATACCCAACACATCAAGAACATTCTCTCCAAGCTTTGCCCGACGCAAGAGATCAAAATCAAGACCACCCTTTGTTTGATTTGCCTTGGGCTGTTTCGCTTCGTCGTCGGAATTAGCTTGCCGTCGTTCGGATGCTCGATCACGGTATCTCTGCTCGGATTTCTTCTTGGCTGCTGCTGCTGAGGCAGACGTTGGTGTATCATTAGAAGCTTCGAAAGATGCAGTTTGTGGAGCTAACGAAGTTCTACTAAAATCGCATTGTAATCAGCTTCAAATCATCCCTTCACAACTTAAACATAAAACTAAACCAAGCACTAACCTAGACCCATGCCGTCTCTCGTTATTACCGCGACTATGCCGGTGACTGCCGTGGTGGCCATGATTGCTGTTACTGCTTCCTCCATGATGAGTACTGCTGCGATTGTGATGCTGTCGAGAGTCGCGGGGTTTCGAGCTGCTGCTGGTGGTCGTCGTGCTCGCCTGTAGAAGTTTCCGAAAGTCGTCGTTGGTTAGTTCTGACATGATTATTGCATTTGGAGAATAGTGTCTTTGTAATCCCGTGAGTTATCGTTCGAGGGCTGGTTTATTTTACAATCGATCAGTTCGTAGATTTCCTGATCGAAAGCTCGACTGGCACCACACCTTAAAGTTGACCCCTGGATTTTCGCGATGCCAATCTCGCTCTATTACATCTCTCATTCGGCACCAATTCGAGATACATTTATATACATTCACGCACCAGAGTTATACATCGGCTACCTAACTGTATCTTTATTCATTTACGCCATTACGTGCAATATAAGCCAGCTGGCTTTTCTTTAAGCGCCACATCCATCCACAATGACAGATCCATATGGCAAGCATCCCCCCTCCCTCCTTCTTCCCTCCGTACGACTCGTCAAATCTAACCAATTCAAACAGATCAAATCATTCGACAACGGCTCGCTACAAATGAAGCTGCAATCAAGCGTATCTCATCTACAATCCAGAGTCTTCCTTCCTTGCGGTATTCCGGTCGACAAGCAATGTTCGTAACAAGCCATTTTTGAGACCAGTTCGTGTATATGTTCTTTGGCTAACTGAAACGTTTTATTACAGAGATGACGCACGAAAGAGTCTCAATGCAGCACTTACGCATTACGAAATGCAACTTATCAAAGCACAGCTCCAGATCGACGTCAACGAAAGCGAGAGTCTAAACTACGATTCCCAACGCGACGAAACAAGTACGCTTATCCACCCCTCTACAAATCCAAGTCTCTCAAGTCTAACCACTCCCCGCCTTACAGAACAAGCCTACGCCTCCTCCCTCGAAACCGTCTCCTCTCTCACAACGACCCTCGAAGAAGCCCGTGAGCGTCGCTCGCAACTCGAAGAATACGAACGCTTTGCCCGGAAAATGCTAAACTCAGAGCATCTATACCCACGAGCCGAGTTCTCGAGCCTGATTGAGCGCTTCGAATCAGAGATCTCGGAACTCGAACAGCAAAAGCTATCGTATGCGTCTCTTTGGCTTGCGCGACGGAGCCAGTTTGCTGAGATTCTGGACGCGTTGCAGGTCTTGCAGAGACAGATCCAGGATGAGAAGGAGGAGCAGGACCGGAGAGAAGGCATGGATGAGCCTGAGGAAGGAGAGGAGAAAGAGAAAAATGGAACTGCTGTCGGAAGCGGAGCGGCTACGCCGGCGATGATCGAGACAGGACTTCCTGTAAACGGCCAGGACGGACACGCAGGTGAGGATGCTACCAAAGCGTCTAAGCCAGCCAACGAAACCCCAGCGACTGCTGCTCTGGAACAGAAAGAGCCGACGCCAAACCCACCCGGAGCAACCGACGATGGAGATAAGATGGATGAATCATAGGATCTTTTGACACGATATAAAGACATGTACGATAGCTCACTAGATGATGTATGTATGTATTATTATAAAACCCACAAATATACGGCCATACGGCGGCACATCTCGCATTTTGTCTTATGTACCACGATCCTATAAACCTTCCCCTACTCTATTTACATAGCCGCTTTCTGAAAAAAAACTCCTCCCCTGCATGCGTGCTACAAATAAATACTCACTAAATGGCGCCTTTCAAAGTACCCAGAGATTTCCTGATCCGTCTTGGAACCAGTTATAAAAATTTTCCCGCCATATACACATCCTTTAGATATACCACATTCGACATATTTCCCGACTACTTCCGACCGCGCCTTTCTCACGACTTGTAAATCGCAAATACACATTACTCCTGAAATACCATAAATCAACTGAAATCCACAAAGTCCAACTATGTTGGATAGATTAAACTCACAAAAGTAAGCTTGTAAAAACTGATAAACACGAAAAAAAAAACATAACGTAAAATGATCAATATGCTCAATAAAAATGAGTGCAATCGCGGCATTTAGCCTAAGCGGTGTTGCATATGCAGTGCGGGTATGCTAGCTGCCAAAATAAACGAGATGGATATCAAACAAACACATGATTGTGCAGACAATCAATGCAGTCTTATGAAAACGAAAATGGATTAGACTCTTTCATCTCGACATCCCCTGATGCATCGACCGGCGAATGCAGAGACATGGTGTACGACGCAGACCGAGGGTTGGGGGGATGGAAGGATGACGATGCAGGCGCTGGGAAAACAAAGGATGACGATGCAGCGGCAGGCTTGTTAAAATAAAACGAGTTACCACCAGTGAATGACGCAGGCTTCTTCATGTTGCGGCGGAATCTGTTCATCTCGCGCTCGCAGACCTCTCTATGTCTCTCGCTCTTCATCTCAATGTATCCCTGCGGGAGACAACTGGTCTTGAAGCACTGGTAAAAATCTCGATAGCCTCCCTTCAGAATGTAGATGTCAGGGAAATATAAGTTCGGATAATGAGTCTGATTTGCAGACCGATCGCAGCTGCGCAGATGTGTTGCCCTAGATCCAAGTTAGTTACTGCCATCAAAAACGGCATGAGCTGCAGGACATACATTCGCGGGGCACGCTCGTGCGAGAACTCGCAATGGAAGATCAGCAGGTAGCGACCAGACGGGGATTGACCGAAAAACTTGTTTTCAAGGTCTCGAGTCGCGTTGATATTGATGGCGCCTTCGATGTGGCCGCCCTCATATTCGTACTCAAATCTGCAGTCCACAACATACAGATGGTCGTACTGCTCGCAAAACTTGCCGTCCAGAACGTCCACTAGTGTCGAAGGCGTAATGCGTCGAAATGGATCGCCAGTCTCCTGAGCCGGCAGAAATGGTAGGTCGGTGGTGTAAATTGAGGTTGTGATCTGAGGCGACATCTCAGCCGATAGCTTCGCGGCAGCAGCGGCAGCGGCAGCGTTGCGCGTCTGCTTCTCGTAGACGGCAGGATCTAGACTCTGAGTGCGACGCATCTTCGCGCGCATAATCTTGTTTGCGGGTCTCATGGCAGCAAGAGGTGAATCCGAAACTGAGGTGCCAAAAGCAGGACGGAAGCCGCCGGTCGCCGCGGACGCGTCATTGTTGCGCGACGCAGGCGAATCAGCTCCCAACGATATGGTCCGATTACTCGGGGTCGCATTCGTAGGAAAGAATGCATCAAGGGGCAGCAAGCTGGGATCTAGACTTGCGCTGTTCAAGTTAGGCTTGGCCGGAAGGTTACCCATTGTCTTTGTGCGACCCAGTATGGGAGGGCGCATGGCTGATATGCGGTTGCTAAACGCGTGAGCAGGAATAGAAAGAGACCACTTGTTAAAGAAACATACCCTTGAGGCGGCTGCAGAGACAAACCCGAGATCTGTGAGTGTTGTGCAGGTACGGTCGCTTGGCGGAACGGCTTGTGTGGGAGAGGCGAGACATCCATACAATCCGTAATAGGCGACGACTGCAGGTTCACTGGAGGAGTTTTGTCGGCTTTGCTAGTTAGCACGAGGTCTTCCTGGACAGAACAGTATTCTGGAAGAACAAGGTAGTACTCACGATCTGCCTTCCCAAACGAGAACGACTGCAGTAGCGATCGACGCGGCGTTACTTGAACAGGACTACTTTTCGCGATGTGGAAGTTTTGCGAGAGATCCGCCGCAAGCGTCGACGTGGGCGAGTCAAAAGAGGGAGAGAAGCTGCTCTCGAATGCGCGGGTGCGCTGGCCGTTAAGAGCCATGGTAGGCAGCGACGCCTGGTGCACGTGTGATCCGCGATGAAAGGGCGCGCCTCTGGGCATACCGAAGGCCGCGGGCGGCGGCATGGCGGCAAGCGGCGAGGAGCGGTCCATGGGAGGATGGCGACGGAGGGAGGAGGAGAAGGAGAACTGGAAGAAAGAGCGAAGCGGACGAGGAAGGAAGAGGTGAGTGACTGGAGCGAGACAGGCGCTGAGAATGGGCAATGCGCGACGCTACGTCACGAATGTAATTAACGACGCGGTCTGGGTTCAGTTGAGCGCGGCGTGAACAGAATGGCACAAGAACAGACAGCAAAGAAGCACGAATCGCGAGAAAAGGAAGGCAGCTGAATCGCAGACTCGAGGAACAGAACGGACGACGGAAAGAACTGCGCGGACAGGCTTCATTGTGGATCCACTGGATGGGGCCTGTTCGCGCCCTGCGCGGCTGCTCGCGCCGCACGAGGCCAGGATTTTTGTTGTTTTTGCACTGCATCGGGCTAGCGCAATCACCGCTGGTGCGCGCGCCGCGCGACGGTTGCGCCACAATCATCGCGCACCGCGGCTCGCGCTGCCATGGCAACCGCACTAAATCGCGCAGCGCCAATCACGACTCACCGGTCAAGTCTGGATCAGGTACCAGATTTGCGACATCGGGCAATTGTTCCAGCGGCCCACTTGCCCGATCCAGCCAACAACAACAAACAATAGCACTGCGCGACGCGTTCCACGCGCGTTTTCGGGCTTTTTTACATTTTTGACCTCAAACGCGTCTGAGGACTGGATTTTTCTAATCGTTTGGAATATTTACTGAGCATGTCATGCATCGGCTCATCGCCACTTAGATCTGGTGGCAAATTACCGATCCGTTTACAGATCCCATCGGGAAATCATCTTTACATTCCTGTAACCTTATCCAGCCAGTTGGGTTCAATAAAAAATGCAAACAAAGCCCACCAAACTAATCACCATTTTTCCTGCTCTCTCGCCTCTTCCAAATTCCAGAAGCCCTTAGGCCTTAGTAAGCTCTTGCGCTATCGGGCACTGCTCGTACCACCGAGTAGACACTGGACCCGGCTCTCAGTTCTCAAAACACCGACACGTGCGCCTTATATTCGTCGTTTGCGCTATCACATATAGCGCAGGCGCGTGCACGCCATAGAAAATCAGCGCGACGCGCTGGTTAGTCCACTCACGCGCACCACCGTGGCATACAAAAACCAAGACTCCACCTGTCGCGCCAATGCAGCGCATTACGCAACACGCGACCATGCTTCCCGCTAATGTTCACAAGTTTACGCACTCGCAGTCACGGGCATCGGCCCAGCGGGAGTACCACTGTCATCAATGAAGAAGTAGTTACCGCTCACCTTCTGATCGTGGTCGAGCTGACTGTCGAGCTTGTTGATACGCGGTCGGTACGAAACAGGGTCTCGCCGGAACGTGACGTTCAGGTTCTTCAAAAACTTGTTGCAGCCCGTCAGCAGACTCTGCGGCTTCGTTGCAATCGCGTCAACCGATGGCTGGCCTTCAAACACAATAACCCGATCAGCCAGGTAGGTCGCCATGATGAAATCGTGCTCCACAATAAACGCCGTCTTCTGCGCGTGCAGAATAAACCGCTTGATAACCTTTGCGCAAATAATACGCTGCTCACTATCCAAGTAAGCCGACGGCTCATCAATCAAGTAAATATCAGCCGGCTGGCCCAACGCAAGCACAATAGCCACACGCTGCAATTCACCGCCAGACAGGTTCTGCACATCCAGATCAATCAAATCGTCGATTCGGAGCGGCTTGCACACATCCGTCTGAAATTGCGGCATCAAGAACGACGCACGGATCTTCTTGAAGAACAGCTGTCGGACTGTACCAGAAAACTTGGGACTGATCTTCTGCGGCTTCATGCTCACAGACATATCCGCGACCTTCTTTCCGCTGTCGGGTGTCAAACTGCCTGCAAGCAGTCGGCAGAATGTCGTCTTTCCAGTACCGTTCTCGCCCATCATGACAATGATCTCACTGTCTGTGAAGTCACCGCCCTGAACTCTCAGCCTGAAATCACCCATCGTCTTCTGCATCTTGGGGTACTTGAAGCTTCTGCTCTTGTCAAGCTGAAGGACGTCCGCCGACTCAGCCAGTCGGAACTGCAGACTCTCCTCGCGGAACCGCAAGTTCTCCGTAGGAATGTTGCCGTCAAGGAAAATGTTGATACCCTCACGAACCGAAGCCGGCAAACTCACGACACCATATACTGACGGCACACCGTACAGAATGCAGACGAAATCAGACAGATAATCCAAAACTGACAAGTCGTGCTCAACGACAATCACATAACGCGTAGCTCTCAGCAGGCTTCGAATCACCAGAGCCGCATTCAAACGCTGCTTGACATCGAGATACGATGACGGCTCGTCAAACATGTAGACGTCCGCGTTCTGAACGCAACTCATACCGATAGCAAATCGCTGCAGTTCACCACCGGACAGTTGTCCCACCTCACGCTCCAGCACAAGTCTCAACTGTAGGGCATCCAAAATCTCTTCATAGTTGTCCTGCTCGAGCTTTGACTTGAGCAGCTCCTGGACCTTATTCACAGGTCCCTTAATAGCACGGGGAATGTGATCCACGTACTGCGGCTTGATGAGAGCCTTCAAGTTATCCTCGAGCACCTTGGTAAAGTAGTTCTGAAGCTCGTTTCCGCGGAAGTATTTCAAAATATCCTCCCAGTCAGGTGGGTTCTCAAAGCGACCCAAGTTGGGCTTCAGCTTGCCTGCAAGCACCTTCAGAGCAGTCGACTTGCCGATACCGTTGGTTCCCACGAGTCCGAGAACCTGTCCTGGCCGCGGTGTAGGCAGACGATGTAGCTTGAAGGAGTTTGCAGAGTAACGGTGGGTGACCTCCTTCTCCAAATTGGTAGGCAAGTTGATAATGTGGATCGCTCCAAAAGGACACTTCTTCGGGCAGATACCGCAACCAATGCTGTAAAACTTGTCAGATCGAGTTCAAATATTTCAAACTTTTGCAACTAAAATTAGCGACTTACCAAAGAGTCTCCGAAATGAATGCGATCTTCGCCTCCGGTGTGACTTCAATACAGAGCTTTCCAGTTCGCACGACCGGGCACGACTTCCTACACTCCTGGCGACATTTCTAAGAGGCTGTCAGTACATGTTCTGCACTTTAACCAAAAGCCATATTAGCTCACCTTCGGTTTGCACTTGTCAACGTTGACAATAGCGATTCTAAACAAAAAAGGAGTTAGCAACTGATCGCGTCGCGTGCATGTAAATCAAGCCAAAACGGACCTGGTCAACCGATCACCCATTTTTAATCACAAATAAAATGCTAGTAGGTCCTGAAAATGCAGTATAGAGCGCAATAGCAATAAAGAAGCGGCGGTGTGAGAGCTTTCCAGGTGAGTAGAGCGGTAGCTTGCAACTTTGCCTTACGTGTCGATTTTTTTTTCTTGGTATTTTGTTCAGACGCACCAAAGCGGTTCTTTGGGCTCTTGTCAGCGACAATTACCCGGCTTGATGTGTGCTTGATTTGCCCCGATGCTGATTGGCCGAGACTGTAGTACGAACCCCTGAGCAAACTTGAGCTTTGAAGTCTGGATATAGATCTGGTCCTTTACGACTTACAGCAAGCAGATTGATCTCTAGTCCAGTTACAAGACTGATCTGAATTTCACTACGGGCACTGGGCAGTCTTGCATTGGCGGCAATAACTCTTTTTTAGTTTCTTACCCGCAGGTTTTGCTATTCTTGAGTAACGTGTGCGATCAAATAGACTTACTCATCGGCATGTTCACGACGTTTAGACTCAGCTCTATCTCAGCTCATCGGTAGCAACTCCTCCATTGACGTATTCACTAGTCAATGTGAACTGTCATTATCTCCACTTCTGAGCTATTCTGTTGCAATAGCTGGTGCTGACGAGTGACGATCTGGCCAGATGTCGTCAAGCGCTCATAATGATGATCAGATGCCGTCCGCATCGATGCGGAGTAGTTTTGGAAAGATGAACCTGGCCGGACGGGCCTCGCCATCACTCTCGAGTCCGCGTCTCTCTCCACCGCAAGATTCTTCTAGCAATGATCAGATAGATCCGACTCCCACTACTATCCCGGAAGAAGAAGCTCCGGAAGAACGGGTCACAATGGCGGCATCTGTGGTACTCTCGTCTCTTCCTCGCGATGCCACAGGAGTCCTGGAAGCTTACTCGCGTCCCGCTACACATAAAGTTGCCATTCGGTTTCGTGCAATTGGGTCGGCTCCTATTTTGACTCACCCTGTGGCCCGGATTAGCGCAGCGCAGAGATTCGATGTGATTGTACGCTTTCTACGACGACAACTGAAATTGAAAGAAGTGGATCCTTTGTTTGTATATATTAACGCCTCGTTTGCGCCGTCACTTGACCAGGAAGTTGGGTTTCTTCATGAGGCAAGTCACTTGCTATTTGAACTTGTGTACCGGAGAGACGCTAATTATATGCAGTGCTTCAAAGTGGACGGTCACTTACAGGTCAGCTATTGCAGTACTGCTGCTTTTGGTTGAGATCGATTCAATCTACTTAGATTTGGCGCAGGCGTTCGTGTTTATATGCTTATATGGTTAAATTAATCAGCTCTATTATTACACCAGCGAGAACACGATGCTAAATCACAAAATGCTTGGGGCCCATTAGAGCTCATCGTGCTTTGCGCTATTCTTTTTAGCTCCTTTGGTCGTTTTTCCGTACTTCTTCAATGCTTTCGGTCCCTCTACTGGAGTTCCGAATGCGCTAAGAAAGTCGTATAATGGATCTTTCTTGTTCTCCCCACTGTATACCTCGCGCTTAGTTTCTCCATCCTCATTTTCGGTTATAATAATAACCGTCGGGTATTTCTTCACGCCAAATTCCGAAATCGTTTTCTTTTGGTTTTTCTTTACTGATCCAAAATCGATAACTCCAGCGTAGTCGATCGCAAGTGATTTAAACATTGGAGGAACAGCCGCCTTACTTGTGAATAGAAGAACTTTTGGCGTCTTGCTCTAGAGCATGAAAGTTAGCCTGATATTCTAAATCTTCAGATTCGATGCCAATTCTTACTTCGCTGATCCAAGCATCAACTTCCCCGTCACTCAGCCGAGTCACTTTATTCGACACCCGCTCGAGAACTGCATCGGATATTCCTTTGACGCTTCGGGATCCTTTATAGTCTTCGATAATTTGTTTCCCATCCTTCCCTGGACGGAATATCTTCAACGTAGGATAGCCTTTAACGCCATATTGCCGGCACACAGGCTCAATAAACGAGTCGTCACATCGCACTGCAGCAACTTTAGCAACACCTCTGAGAGAGTCGGCTGCCTTGATATACTTGGGTCTCAGACTCTGGCAATGTCCGCCTGTATAGTTTTGTTAGCCGTCAATGATCTACCTAGACCTGTATGACAACGCAATCACAGAACTTACACCACTCCGCGTAAAACTCAACAATTGAGGTATGGTTGGTATTTATGATCTCGTCCCTAAACGTCCTCTGGTTGAGGTTGAGTACTGCGGTTTCTTTTCCATAGAATCCTGCCACGACCAGAGGCGCCTGCGATAGAAGCAGCGAGACGCTGACAAATGACGTTAAGAAGTGCATCTAGGATCCAATATGGAAGTGCAGCAAATTAACACCAAGTCAACAAATAACAACCGATATGCAAATGCAAAAACCTCCTAGGTTAAACCTGCTACTAGGTAGACGGAAGGGGAGTTAAGTGAACCTAGGTTATATACGTTGTCTGAACTCGAGCATCTCGAGCGTCGAGACCATCACGTGACTCTGCTTTACGCGCTTTACGCGACATGCACAATTACTTGGTTGCTTTGATAGTCCTGCGTTCCCAGATTTACCAGATGAAGCGTTGCATGAGAGTCTGGATTATCTTCAAAATATTTCTTGAGACTTAAGAGTTGAGGTGCGCCCGCCCTGGTCCCTTTTACCGAGCGACGAAATCGGTCTTCGTTCGCGGTTCATAGGTCCTCGGTGCAAGCATGAGTTTGGAAGATGCATGGCGGGCTAGACAGAAATCCCAAGATGTATCGAGATATATCTCGGTGAATCTGACGGTTTCGGTTGCAGACGGACGTCAATTTGTGGGTCCATTGCTTGCGACTGATCGGGTAAGTCCTTCTAGCCTCCGTCTTTGACAATAGTCCTTGTCTAATGTGCTTGTAGGATCAGAACCTTGTCTTAGGAGACGCGAGCGAGCGACTTCCACTTGGATTCCAGTCACGGCGAACAGAGGAGTTAAGATTTGTTGGAAAAGTTGTTATTCTAGGGAAGGACATTGTACGGATAGATGCGAATCAGTATGAAATGGCGGCAAAAGCAAGAATGATGCGGTCGCTAGGAGACATTATTTGAGCATGGCAAATGGTTGGCGTTCAACTGTTTATTCCGGAAAAGTCTTTCATTAGTGCAGCCTTTCGAAGCGCTTTTCAAAAAGCAAAGAGAAAGGCGAGCAGTGCTCGTAGCATAGATGTATGGTTATAGCATGTCAAAACTTAATTGATGTCGGTCATATGTACAATCTCTTCTCCTGGCTCCCAATATCTGCTCTGCTATAATACATAGTCCCTCGGAGTATTTCCCTGAAACGCTGAAGCTCTAGCCTATATATTGCCGTACTCAATCTAACCCTGTCTCTGCTTGTGTCTGGGGTTCGCCTTACACCGAATAACCACCCGTCCCTTTCGTCGCACGGACTGCTCGCAATTAGTAACTAAATATCCAACCGCAAAAAGTCAGTAATAGACACTCACGTAGCAATCAGGACACAACTTCTTCACTGACGACCGGACTTTGATTCCGCGCACCGTAGGCTGCGGAGCGGCCGGGAGAGCGGGGAGCTGAGTTGCGCGGAAACGGGACTGAAGCTCCATCGACCATGACTGGCCAGAGGTGACGGTCCGCCGAGCATACGAAGTAGCAAACCGCGAAAAAGATAGTATTTGTGAGATCATTGCGTTCACTTTTGAGAAGAGTGGGGACGACTTCTTGAACTGGGCTGCCGATAGAATTGAAGATTTCCCGAATTTTGGCGATATACTCGCTTAACCCTAACCGCAACCTTTGGGAGTTTGGAATGGTCACGTCGATTGGCATCTTTAAAGCGATCAGGTATAGACACGGCTAGAGAGCTGGCGCAGAAGCTATTTTGATAATTTAGAAGAGTAAAGATCGCTTGACTTACTAAGGAACAAGCATAGATTATGGAGACACCCTCGGTTCCAAGTCAGCAGGACCAGCCAACCACTTCACGAGATATCATTTCGGCAGCCAAAACTGCTCCAGCAACGGAATCGAAAACGCGAGATTCTTGTACGTACTCAATTCTTTTGCCTACTTAAGGGATAAGGTGATAGCCTTCTGTGCTTTTCAGTTCTTCAACTTGGTGCGCAGTTGCTCATGCGAAGGCTTATGAATCGTTGCTGTCATTTAATGCAGCATTACGATCGGCATTTGGCTATGCAGATCAGAATCTAAAGCACAAGCCAAGCGATATCACCTTGCTCCTGGGTCTTACTTGGAATATTTGAGGCTAATTCAATCTAGTCGCGATTCTTATGGAAGGAGCTGCGAAGCGCCAGAAGAAAAACCAGGCAAGAGAATCAGCTCACGCAACACATTCTCCTGTACACCAGAAGGTCTCCGCGAACTTGTCGTATAGGGATGCGTTAAATGTTTTCATAGACGATCCTGAATCTTACGTTAAGTCAGGCGTGACGATAAAATATACAGACAGGTACACCCTGCTTCATGACAAATTTCCCAAGGCGAGCGTTCATCTGCTTCTAATTCCTCGCGATCCCGTCAGATCTCGACTGCACCCGTTCAAGGCTCTTTGTTCGAACGTCAACACTGCGAACCGGGAAGCTACTCGTGAGTTTTACGATTCTCTCAAAGACGCGGTTGCCGAAGCACGGGAATATGCCGCGAAGTGTCTTCAAGATCTTCACGGCCGTAAATTCTCGGCGCAAGATGATATCAAAACAGGAATCCACTCAGTTCCTTCGCTTTCAAATCTTCATGTTCACATCATTTCAGTTGACAATCATTCCGACAAGCTGAAAAACAAGAAGCATTATAATTCATTCAATACACCGTTCCTGGTACCATTCGAAGACCTTGAATCTCTGCCGCCTCACGACCCTCGCGTCAAGAACGGATCGGCGTACTGCGAGTCATTGTTGAAGCAGGATCTGGAATGTTGGCGATGTGGACAGAATTTTGGCAATCAGTTCAAGCGGTTGCAAGATCATTTGCAGGTCGAGTTTGCTAAATGGAAAAACGAGAAGACTCGAATACAATAAACAACTTGTCATATCCCCGTTTCTGTAGGCCCCGTTTAGGGGACTTGCAAAAAATCTATTAATTCATAAATCGCAAATATATCAGGAGATAATTGCTATAAACCATGGTCTTGAAGTGCGCAGAATTTGGTAAGCAAACTACATGAGACGATACAGGACGAAAGCCTGCGCTTTTACAGCATGCCACATGCACATAGTCTTAGCTTAGCACATCTAAAAGAAATCATGAATGGACGTTTAAGGTAATTATGTGAGAGAAAAAATCATAAGTAGTTATTAAGAAGAATGTCTATAGTCTATCGTCCAACGTCCCCATCCAACATCATCATCATCATCGTCATCATCATCATCGACCGTCCCCAATTCGTCCCCAACGTCAACAAACCAGTCGACAATTCCCGGCAGCAGCATCGAACGTGTAGTGTAGATAGATAGAAGAGAGCGCGACAGGAGAAGAAGAGAGAAGTCAGGCGTGAGCGCGTTCGAGTTCGGTAGAGAAGAATAGCTGCGGTGCCATGCGTGTCGAGAGTGCGTGCGTATCAAAGAGCGTAAGAGCTTGCGATGAAGTGTAGAGTAGAACGCGAAGTGCACCTGTATCCATCATGTTAGCCAGCAACAAACACAAACTCAAGACCGCCATACTTTAGAATAGTCAACACGAAAGCCCTGGGAATATAATGGCCGATGGTCTGTTGTCAGTAGCACCGCCCGCCCCGCCTCATCAGATACTCACAACAAAGAGCCAGGGGCACCTCTATTGACGCACTTGTTGCCCGCAGGCAGTGACCGACATCAAG
>JAJLTV010000114.1:0-42137 GCA_030568405.1 Myxozyma monticola | reverse complement strand
CTGAATCGGGCCAGGCAGTTTCCTAAAGCGGAGATGCAGCCGGTGTAATTAACTCGGTTGCGCGGCTATGACGGCATTTCTGAAACACGAGCGGGGTCAGGAGCGGAGGAACATTAGGCCGATCACGTTCTGGCATGTGAAAGCGCGAACGAAACTCAAATTCCGGCCTCGCGGCGGCCACGAAAAGTCCGCTAAAAGTGCACGAAGCGCAGGTTTGAAGCGTTGTGGAGACACCGTTCGACATATCGAAATGTTCCAGAAAAGCTTGCCAAGATGGCTGTGGCGCCAGGGGCAGCAAAAAGCGGGCAGAAAAGGCGCTGGGGGCGGGTATGGGGCCGCAAATGAGTCGGATTGGCCCGAAAATCGAGGAATTTAACCTATCTTTGGCGCTTGATCCTGACTCCATATTTCTCCATCTGAACTGTTTAAAAAATTGATGATATACTCCTGCGTCTGCTCTTTCTAACAGTGTAATTTTCAAATAATGATCAGATCGTGATCGTGGTGTATTCCTCGATTCAAAACACTCACTCCCGACCATCTTGCTGCTGTCCACCACCGCGCCGCCGACGTTGAGCCGAGGCAATTACCGCCAGCTGGTGCTGCACGATGACGTACGATCGGATCGCGCGATCCGCGTTGCTGCTTACTACCGCTTTCAGCCGGCGTCAACAACGCTGCTGCTCGTCGTGAAATCCGGCATCACATGATTGACATCTTGTGCGACCCTGCGGATGCGCGCCTGACTGGGCGACGACGACTGCAGCAGCTACCAGATCCAGTGACGGGTCATTTCCTTCAGCACAGAATCCGTCTTGTAAGCCCAATTTTGAATATCTAAGACAGGTTAATGATTGATCCGTTCAGATCAAGACGAACATCGAAAACTGAATATCGCGGATGCGCTGTGTCCCTTCCCACAATCAGCCTTTCGTTTTACTGAATCACCATGACTATTTGCCATCTTCACCCCACTTCTTTAATAATAAAAATACTGAGCCCAGTGAGGTTAAAATCTGAGAGTGCTACTCGCTTCGCGGACTATTGATAAAGTCGGTGCTAATGCTGTCACAACGCGATATGCCTCACAAGAGGACCCATGCTGGCCTGCTCTGTATTCAGAAATCAGTAAATCAAGCCTGCACAATACCCTGAGTGTAGAGTATAGACTGGTTGCATTGATAACGTTTGTAGGAAGCTCCTCCAAGCCGTACTTTAATCCTCTCGACGGTAATGTGCAGTCCAGCGACTAGGCCGTTACATACTCAGTAAGCGGGCGTCACAGTATTATAAACTAGTTTGTTCGCCACGCATACATTTTTGAGACTTGGAGCCATTAGCTATTTTTTGTTGGCGATTTACATTTGTGATGGTTGTGATACGGATGATGGTATGGTGTGACGGCAGGGGTAACAGTTGGCCGGTACGCGTGATGAACCCTGACGAAAGAAGAACTAGTAAGCAGAAATCAAAAGCAGCCAAATAACAAATCAAACAGGTTCTGATGTTGTCATGTCGAGAAAAAAGAATTGGAACCGTGAGTAAGGCGAGCTCATAAAGCATAGCGAATAGTCCGGTCGTAAACATAGAAACAAGCAATTCAGCCTACAGGAAAGCCATGATTTAGTCTCAAGAAGTACTGTCTGGTTATGGACAGAGATTGTCAATAAAAATACAGCACTTTTCCAGACTAGGTCAAAACTTGTAAGTTGCAATCGCATGCGCCTTCGAAAGAATAAGTTAAGACGCTTCTTCGAGAACAGGAAGTAACGAACGAGCGTCGTGATAACCGTCGAGGCCAGGGCCCGTCCAGGCCGTTTAAACCTTAAAACAACGTCATTCAATTTCACTGCCGCACGATTTATTTCCTCCCAACATCACGGAATATCACCTCGTACTCTGCAGTTACAGATTCTGTACATGCATTTTCACACATCCAGAAAGGCAATATATGTTTTGTCAGTGATTTTGCTGATGCTGGAGATAGTACGATAATTTGTTTGTTAGCTTTTTGCTGCTGACTGCCGCCGACAAGGAGTGATGCCTCTCAATCGGAAGCCCGGCGTCTCCGGATCGAGCAAGGCGAAGCTTCCTACACGCAAGCGTCGACGAACTCAGCGATTATTTGGATATTCTGCAGCACAGACAGCATCGGGAGATGACGAGGACGATTTAGACTATCAGGAGAAGGACGAGGACGATGAGGAAGCGGGGCATACAAGGACGTTAACTCGGCGAGCTGAGTACGATGGCGAAGCCGCAGATTACCTCGACGATGCGGATATTCCGTTAAAAGAGATTCGAGACGCACAAAAGAGAAAAGATAAGGGATCTAGAAGCAGTAGAAGTGGCAAAAATCGAGCAGTTACGGCACCCAAAGCTGCTACGCAGACGATAGATCTGACCTCTGAGATCAAGCCTTGTTATTTGTTGCGATTACCTTCAGAGCTTTTACAAACTATTCTAGACTACGTTGAACCGGAAGTTGATTTGACGAAATTTGAGAAGAAAATTCTGGGCATGTATTGCTGTGTCTGCAAGACGTTTTGTGAGATCGTATGTTCTCCCGTTTGTGACCTTCTTGCGCCTTGTACTGACGACCTTCCTATAGCTACAACCGAAATTGTTCGTTTCCATACGTATCACTCGACTGAAATCGCTTTATCAACTTTCTGGAATTCTTGACAAGTCACCTTCGATTCAAAATTACCCCAAACTTCTTCGTCTCGAGCTACAATGCAGTTTGGCGGAGGAATCCAACATGGTTGCGGCAGCAATAGGATCGACCGTCCCCCGCTGCAAAAATCTGAAAACGCTCGAGGTTCTCTTCTCTGCTCCTATGGGTTTCCAAGTGATTTTCCCGATCCTCGCGCGCGATTTTTATGTACCGTCGATTGAGAGACTTGATATCCGGCTTGGGCTGTTCACGACATCTTTTATGCAGTTCGTGTCGAGTTTCTCAAATATTCAGTGCCTACATCTGAACGGGCTTAATTTTGATAAGATGTCGCTTACTCCGAAAGATAAGACGTTCACTTGTCCATCTGTGCGAACTTTGATGCTGAGTGAATGCTTTGTCACAGCTTCCATTATCGAACTACTCCCGGCGGTGTTGACGAAAGTGGAAACCATATCCATGTTTTCGTCGAAGGGTGAGTTGCGTTTGACGTTTCGATAAGCTGACTTTTTGCTAATTGTTTAATCCTGCAGGTCTTATCAATGATTTTCTTACTAAAATGAAGGACATGCATCCTTCTTTTATCAATGTGAATATCTATCGTTGCAGCGATGCAACCAACAAACCTACGACACGGATCCCTTTCCGGCTGCCTCTCCATCTATGGACATCCTTACGCTCGGTCCGGATTCTTTTTTGCAACGTCGTCTCCGAAGATATGATCCCTGTTGCTTCTACTGGGACTGTGCTAGATCTACAGAATCTCAAGTTTCTGGAAGTTATAGAAATGTATCGGAACATGTATAATCCTGAACTACCTAGTATTCGACGCTCTCTCGCCAAGTTCACTGATCTGATGAATCATCCGCCTACTCAGCCAGTTACAGAAGCGTCTGCAGATCCTCCGCCAAAACGAATCAACGAGTTCAACGTAACTGTGACTTTCAGAAAGGCATTGGAGCCGCATGCGTACACTATCGACGAAGCGCTGGGGAATTCTAGTGCTTTTGCAGATTCAATCAAGACTAAAGGTGATCCAAATGTGTCAATGGTGTACACAGAGGTGGATGAGAATGAGCGGGGATCGCGGGCGATCGTGACAAGTCAGAATTTGGCGTCTCCTAGTGGTTTAGAGGTCTTGTAAAATTTTTGTAGCATATTTTGTATTTTATTTTGGATAAATAGCTGGTCATAACCGCGGTTTGGGAATATTTAAATATTTACGACATATTATGAGTGAAGCAGTACTGTAGAGTGCCAATATCGCGTGGTAATTGATCTAATATCATTCATTCATTCTATCACTGTAATAATCATCCTCTAGTCCGAGCTCAGCATGTTGGTTGTGTAAATTTTGATCCGAAAATTGGACGTTGAATAAACAGGCCGCACAAAAACACGGAGACGTGCGTGCCCTAAGCAGTGTATAAAAACGGAGTAGCTTGCTCGCATTTCAGGGAGGGCCCGAACCTTTGGAGGGTTTACACCAATCCCTCTTGGGGACCCTTGTCTAAAACCTGACTTTTCGCCGTATCAGCCGGGATCGGTGCATCTGCGTCACCAGACGTTTGACCGGTGGAATCAACCAACACATCTAGCCCATCAAGCAAACCACCAGCCACTTCTTCGACAGAAACCGACCATATGTCTAAAGCTGATATATCCCTGATATCGCACGCATCGTCGTCGCCATCATCATCGCTCTCTACCAGAACCAAGCGAGATTCAGTCGACCCTTCCGGCCCATTATCGACGCCAGAGAAAACACCACTCAAACAAGCCAAGCTCGCCGCTTTGTAAAGCTTATCCAGACGCAAAAGTCGATAATCTGCCGATCGAAACATCTTCAGCAGCTCCCAACGGTTCGTGATTGGTCGTCCGGGAGGCGAGAATTGGCTTGAAAGCGAGTGCAAAGCTCCATGAAGAATTGTCGCCTTGGTAGTAGCGGACACGTTAAAGTCGTCATTTGAGTCAGAAACAGAAAGGACCAGGCTGGAACTCATAGCCTCTGCCAAAAGGGGACTAATATCTTCAGGCGGGTCTACCGAGATAACCTCGACAGTTTCTTCAGCTTTGAAACATTAGTATGTATAAAATCGGTAACTGAACAGAACTAACAGCAGGGCGGTCTTACTTTGAAGCTTGAATACCGGAAGAAGCTCATCATCTGTATCGATAGACAGTGGTATATCCAGTTGTTGTCGCGGCTGAATTTCTCCACAAAATTGAATAGAACTGTCTGTATCAGCACTACCTGCCGCTAGGAGCATATCAAACAGCCCCTTGGAGTTGTTCGCAGACACATATTCGGCATTATCCATCGAATCAAGCTGCTCCATTGAACGGTTCTCGCTCTCTGAATTGCTCGACAGTAAATGATTTTCCTCGTTGGTATCAGGAATCGACAACAATTTCAGACCCTGGTATTTATGTCCTCGTAATCCAGTCGTCTCCGGCGATGCATCAACCAGTCCACTCACAGTCTCACCGCCCTCAACAGCCGCTTCCACCACTTTCGCCTGTCGTCGTCCAGCCTCCTCCCATCTATGATCATCATACAACGCAAAAACAGAACTCGTAGTCTTCCGAAGCACCAACGATCGCGCTGTTCGCCGCGAGTTGCGTTTGCTCAACTGCTTCGTGACGCGAACTAGCCGATCTGGCTCTAATCTCGTGATTGTCGAAGACGCGGTGTCTGAATCTGACGAGCCTTTTGACGACGACCCAGTAAATAAAGAAGACAGGCCTCGTAAAACTCCCATCTTAACTAGGCGTGCATATGTCGAGCGGTCGGACCTGATGATGGAAGCGTGAACTTTACAGATCAGATTGAGACTACCTCGAGGTTCTTCTCAAGCAGCCCAGATTTTGGTCACGTGAAATAGAACCTTAATCACTATTTACCCGGAATGTCGAGTTCTCTTCCGAGTTCGCGAATACAACTCCACCCAGCGACGTTCAATTCTCATTACTGGCCCGCCTTGACTTGTCTTTCGAATTGACTCAATTAAAGAGCAGAGTCAGTTGAGACAAAAATATGGCGTCTCGTCCGGCTTTTCGAGCAATGCGCCGATGCGCATTTGCTACGCGCCCTGGCGGTCGTCATTTGTCTAGCACCGCGGCTTCGCGCATGGCGACAGGGCCGGGATCGGCACCGGCTGACGCGAGCGGGACGAGCGAGAAGAAGACGCATTTCGGGTTTAAAGATGTTCCTGAAGGGCAGAAGGAGGATTTAGGTGAGTCACTTAATCATTTTTCGGAGGGATTAAGAGGAGGATCGGTGATCTTGTTGGCGGTTTCAGTTTTGGCTAATTTGTGCTTAATAGTCCGCGAGGTGTTTTCGTCTGTTGCGAGCTCATACGATGTAATGAACGATGTCATGTCGCTTGGAATTCACAGATTGTGGAAAGACCACTTTGTGTCCAAACTTGACCCCGGTCGTCGGCCAGGTGGAGAGCCATTGTCGATCCTGGATGTGGCTGGTGGTACAGGCGATATTGCGTTTCGGATGCTGGATTGGGCTGGAGAGGTTCATAATGATCATCAGAGCAAGGTGCTTGTGGTGGATATCAATGCTGATATGCTTGAAGAAGGAAAGAAGCGGACGCTGAAGACTAAATATGCTGATGGTATGTTGCTCGAGGTTTTTATGTACGGCACGGTTTGTGCTGTGTGTTCAGGTTATCTAACGGTGTTGAAATAGGTTCGCGTATAGATTTCAAGGTGCAGAACGCAGAGATTTTAGATGCGGTCCCTGATAACTCGCAAGATCTATACACTGTCGCCTTCGGCATCCGCAACTTCACAAACATTCCAGCCGCGCTACGCACCGCTCACCGCGTCCTGAAACCCGGTGGTGTCTTTGCATGCTTGGAATTTAGCAAGGTTAACGTCCCGTTACTTGATCTCGTGTACCAGCAGTACTCATTCAACGTGCTTCCGTTGATGGGCCAATTGATCGCCGCGGACCGTGATTCGTATCAGTATCTGGTTGAGAGTATCCAGAAGTTTCCGAAGCAGGAGAGGTTTGCAGAGATGATTCAGGAGGCTGGGTTTGAGGTCTCCGGCAGTGGATATGAGGATCTGTCGTTCGGAATCGCTGCGATTCATATCGGAGTCAAGGCGTGAGGTTGCTTGCCTCTATGCATACAGCATGTACATATTGCTATTTTTCGTTTGTTCGTTTGCAGTTGCTAGAGCACTACAATCATACTCTTTTGTATAAATCCAATTGCTAAAACTACTACTTTAAGCCGTGTACATTCATATAAGTTATAAGTCACCTTCTTTGCAAGTCTCGTAAATGGTACAGTTTGTGCTGAAGGTTTTATTGGGTCATAATTCCGGGTACTAAGTCCGGCTCCCAGTCAAATGCCGGCCAACCGCGCTTACACCGGAATTAAGCAGAACGGATGTATCAGTGCAGCCACTTTTCTTGTGGTTCAATGTTTTCACGATGTTATCACGCTGACTTGAACTGAGATTCTTTATTTGGCAGTTTGCTTTGCTTTATTTCGTTTATCTAGAAGAGTGGTTGGAGTAGAAGTTGCGGATATAGACCAGGTTAAGAAGAATCACAGAATTTCAACAGCGAGAATGAGTTGCATGATGACCGGCCATCGCGTTTTACGCCCTGCAGCTTTACAGCGATCAAGAATTCCGTATTTGCTATCATCACTAATCCTATTTCGAAATGCCAGCAGCGATCTTCAACGACCACGAACACCGATCTTCAACAGCTCGCACACTGGAACCATCGACATTTCGTCGCCAGTGGCTGCTACTTTGAACAACGAAACTTCGTCGCCATATACGTTCACAGAGAAATGTCCTGAGCCTATGTATGACACAGGGTGCACGTATTGTGAACCTGTTTATCCGCTTCTTAAGCCGGTGAAAGTCGGGGCTACGTTGGCTGGGACTGCGCCGTCTGTGGGAAAGCATGTGCTGGTTTGCACGGGTCGGTCAGGTACGCGCGTGGACGCGTCGAAATTGCACGAGCTGGACTGTGATTGACGGGGTTTTTAGATTGGCAGAGTAAAGTGGAGTTAGATCTTTCGTCTCTGGAAGCAAAGGTTCGGGAACTACAACGATCGGGGATTGCACGAGACGTGAGTACGATCAGCCTGATGCATCTATACAGGACCTATTCTAATACGATCTTTACAGCCCGACTTCAATTTCATGATTACGAGTACAGACATCCCGTCAGCAACTAAACCAGGCGAAAATGCGTGGTCACTAGTCCTCTATCCGGACGGGAAATACTTTCCGAACGTGCCTGAAGCGGAGGTTGGGTCGTTTTTGAAGCGGTACTTGATACCTAGCCGGCGGACTGAAGCAGAGGGATTCGATGATGTGGTCGGGGTCGAGTCGTATACCAATCCTGTGATTGCGATCTGTGCACACACGTCCAGAGATGCCAGGTATGCTGTTTTTGTTTCCTTGTCACGAGATATAGCCATATAGGTCAGTTTAGCTAATGAAAGCTGCAGATGCGGAATCGTGGGGCCGATGCTAAAAGATGAGTTTGAGAAAGTGCTCGGCAGCAAAGACATGCTTTACGACAGTGATTCCAACACCGGTATCCGCGTAACCCTGGTGTCGCATGTAGGTGGCCATGCATATGCCGGGAACGTGATTTATTTTGACGGGAAGGGATCATCAATATGGTGAGTTGCAATTCTTCTTCATCTTGCACCAATCTTGCAAGAAAATGCAGATGTGTATGTAATTGACGGTGCTAACGGGGTAATGCGCGACAGGTATGGTCTGGTGAGGCCCGATAACGTACAGGGAATCGTGAAGGAGACGGTGGAAGGCGGGCGGATAATCCGCGAGCTGTTTCGTGGGGGCTCGCTGGCGGAGGAGTACGCCGGATAGTGCACATCTGCACACAGCGGATGCATCGTGCGTCACTCCAATACTCCATACATGGCGGGCACGGTACCAGATATAGTTGTACAGTCTAGACTCCGCTCAAACAAACATCCAGATGTATATAGCATATAGCCCTTTTTCACATGCTTGCCGCTAATAAAATTATCGCGCTCAGTTAATTACCGCGATTATCGGATATCGGATGTGTAGATATAAGCACTCGTGGGCTATATCTGTATGTTGGTATCTGTACTAGTGACAATAGTATGAATATCTATACTAGTACATACTGCAATGTACACTGTACAGCGACCCGATGCTCAGTAGATTAAATTTATCTGCTGCGGGTTTGTCGGTCCGCAGTCGGGTTATACTTATACAGCCAAAGCTGGTAGGCAGCCGTATACTGACTAGCATACTACTACGAGCACCAATGACTCGCGGCCCGTGACGGCCCCGGGAACCGGCTGCGTCCTGCGCGGCTACGCCGTCGGCCGTCGGCCGTTCTCGATTAGCTATTGGACGTGAATTGCTGGTCTGTGTTGCCGCTATTGATACGGGCGGTACGGCCGGCATCACTACGGTCTTCGGGCCACGGCTATTCGCAGAACCACTAGCCACCGAACACCACTAGGCATTTGTTTTCAGTATTCACTAGTTAAATTAATAGTAAATTCATCATCCAGGACCCTCATCTGAGGAGCATCATGATCAGTATTATTAAATTGTCCAGGGTCTGTTCGCGGTCGGCGCGCTGGTCGCGCGCTCTGGCCGCTGCAACAACAAGTTAAGCAAGCTGTCACGGTAACGCGCCGAGGAATTCGAAGTCTGTCATCTCCTTTAAGTTCTTCTCGACCGCAGCGGCCAATTTTTATCAAAACATCTCACGGACCGGCACGGCGGCCAATCACGGCGCCAGTTCAGTGGTCCATGGCTTCTCCTGCTCGGTAGTTGGCAGAAAAGAAGACAACTGCAAAGAACAACAAAAGTGCCCGACTTCATTTCGCAACGCGCTCCAGTGGCGTCGCGTCACTTGTCTGGCGTCATTTGCCAACGGATTGCGTTAACTGTCTATTGTAAATTTGTAATTAGACTAGACCTGTGCTGGTGCTAGTAATTGTTTTCACCCTGGCTACTCTTATGATACTACAATATTGAATCCACAACAATAGAAGTAGGAAACAGTAAACAAAAGAGCGGCAGTTCCGCGCCGGGTCGCCGCGTAGCCGGGCCGCTGCCCGTTCGGGTCCGCCGCGCCACCCCGGGTCCGGGTCCGCCTGCCAGGCACCGCCATCGCTCAGACAAGTTGATCAGACAAGACTTCTGATAATTTCACTTCACCACCAATTCACTGCTCCAGTCCCTCTCTCCGGCGGCCTCACACCCCATATCCACCACCACACCCACCCTCCCTCCTCCTCCTCCCTTTTCCTCCCTCTTCTCTCTCCTCCTCCCACCCCCCTCCCTCTCCTCCGCCGCATCCTCGCCCGCCTTCCCCGGCATGGCGCCCGCCGACCCCTTCGCCGGGCGCGTCGCCACGACCCCCGCCTCCTCATCCTCGCCCCAGCCGCCCTCGTCAACTCCTTCCGCCTCCTCCCGTGCCGCCTCGGGTTCCATTTCCGCCGCGCCGGCATCCATTGCCTCAGCAACCTCCTCCTCCTCCAAGCACCTCCCGGCACGCACACGAGGCTCGTCTCCTTCTTCCGCCTCCACCGCCGCCATTGACGACTGGACTCAGTTCCTCGACGCAATCCTCACTGAACTGCATTGTCCCATTGCAAAATACGGAATACCCTGCAGCGATTTCTCCGTGCTTTCGTGCGGATGCGTGGCCTCCGAACAATGGGCGCGCTCGCGCTTGCCGAACCTGCAACTCAAAGTCTGTCCAAACTGCGGCAACCCTACAGAACTCAAGCGGCCAGTCGTGCCGCTGCGCAACATCTACAATATAGTAATGGACCGGCGGAAAGAGCTAGGACTGCCGGTACCGGAAGAAGTCGGCAGTGACGAGGAAGTCGAAGAAGAAGGTAACTATTGTGTGACTCGCGCGGCCGTCTCCACCACCGGTCACACGCTAACTAACATCGTCCAGTGGACATCTACCGGCCCGATGCAATAGCTCCGCGACTGGGATCGTCTGGTCGGAGGAATTCTCCGCGATTGCAGACCGGATCGCGCCTGCGGCTGGACACTACCAATCCAGATGCCGTCATTCCTGATTTTGCTGATCAGAATGGATCAGGGTACGGCTCCGATCCGCTTACATTGCCGTCGTATGTAAAATTTTAACAATCTATTTGTAGGGACAGCGATTCGCTGCTGCGGAAATCCTCGACTCTCAGCGGACAATCGTCCACACTCGATCAGACGGACAGCAATCGCGGCGATCGGTATCACTCCGCTAGCGGTGGCGGTCCACCGTCGCCCAAAATGACTCTCGTGAGTCTGTTTTCGTCTGTCGCGCGGCAGACGCTCAACAATTCGTCAAGCGACTCGTCTATCCGGGGCTCGCGACGCACGGCAGACGAGTTCGACAGCAGCATTGCATCTACGTCATTCACACCTCCGTCATCTCTCATGTCTCAGCCGTCATTCAAGGCCAATTCTGCATCGTCGTCCGGGTTCGAGCCATGGAATACCGTTCGGCAGGGCTTTGTGCCGATCATGATGAGTCCCGATGACGAAGCTCGAGAAAAACAGTACACAGAAAACTATCCAATATACAGAAAGGACGTCAGATACCCAACCCAGACCAGTCGAGGCTTTTCAATAATCCCGCGCGGCAAGGTCTTTGACGGAAGTGCAATCTCCCCCGACACTCAGAAATTCGCGTTGGTCACAGAAAAGCGCTGGGAGGTCTATTCAGTCCCGTCTTCTTACAAACTCGGATCTGGACCCGTATTGCTGTGTGTCGGAAAGTCGGCGGGCGAGTTTGGACAGTCGTGGGATACCTGCACGCACCGCAACGCGGACGAGCCGCTCCGGACGTTCAGCTGGGCTCAGAGCATGGCGGTTATGTCAAACAGGTTCTTGGTGATTGCGGGGACGAACGGAGTCGTGCGTGTACACGATCTCGAAAAGTCAGGGATACCTGTTTTCACCGACATTTCAAAGGACTCTATTCGGTTTGTGGCCATTTCTGATGACGGTCTATTTCTTGCGTGTGCTGTCACGACTAAGGACCCGATATCAGGGTCAGAGCAGCCGACAGTGATTCTGCATAATTTAAGCCATCTGCACGGCCTTTCGGCCACAAAGTCCAAGCCGCTCATGATCGACATGCCGTACCGTGATCCGCTCAAGACACTCTCATTTTCACCCGACGGGAAACTGCTTGCATGCGCGACAGCTCTGGAATCGCGGTTTATGGTAATCAATCTACACGACCCAGCGTCTCCGCGTCTCGTCATCCGGTCTTCTCGAAGGGTTGATCCGGCGTCAGAGTCTGAGGGACTTACCTGTATGCGATTTTTCCCCGGAAACAGGTTCTTGGTTGTTGCTTCTGTTTCGGGCGATGCACATCCGATCATTGTGGAGCTTGTTATGCCGTCCAGTGATACACCTGCGCAAGGAAAGTTCAGCCGTGCATACAGCGGGAGCTCATATGGTTCGGGCGGGAACATCTTCCCGTCACAAGAAGACGACGACGATTATGACCGCTCAAACTATCGGCAGGCGCCGAGCAGTAGCAGCGGAAGCCTGTTACAGCCCAAGTTGCGGAATCGATTCCACGAAGTCGGTGCAGCGATCCACCAAGTCTCGGTATCGCCTAGAGCCAACTCGATTGCGTTCCTAGACCGAAGCGGGACCGTGTTTCTGACTCATTTCCTGAGAGCAGAGTCAGAGCATCGTCGCGTGGTCGCTGTCGTTGACGTCACGAATGCAAACAAGTCGATCGAATGTGCGTCGATGCGGTTCTCGCCTGACGGGCAGAAACTGATTCTTGTCGATCGCAAGGGAATTCTTTATATTGAAGATTTCGGCGCGCGACCCGAGAACGGCGAGACTCTGAAGAAATGCAGGATTATCAAGTAATCTTCCTTTCTTCCCTCCCGTTTCTTTTGTATTATTCGCCTTTTTGGTCATATATCACTTTTCATTTTTTTTTTCTCTTGCTGCGTGTATTTTTGTTTCGGCATCGGGTTGCGTTGCTTTATTTCTGAACTGTGCAGGTTGATTTTATATACGAAGAGCCTTCTTTTTGCGTTGCACTTTTACCTTTCGCTGGCGTTGGAATTGGTACTTCTTTTTGACGTACTTTGTTGTAGTTTTTCTCATATTTTGCGCAAAATTCTGTATGCAGATCCAGGATCTTTTATGTGGTTATATTTAAAAGAGTCGTTAGTTAATAGTTACTCGTTAGTTGTCAAAAGTGCTCAAGCTCAACCTTCATTAAAGCTGGCTTTATGATACGATAACGACACAAGTGTAAGATCGAGGGTCTTATACTCCAGCACCACTCTAAGACTTCAAGACCTCTAGTACAGCTCGAGCTGCAGAAGTCACGCAATCACGCTCATTACGACACAATGGCCTTTAAATTCTCGTCGATGCCAATCTACACCGACGCCGGTCGTCCCGTCATTCTAATCACCGGCGGAACGAGCGGCATCGGAAAGATCGCTGTCCGCGAGCTGGCGCGGCATGGAGCAAAGTTGTACGTGACTGCGCGCAGCGAACAGAAAGCTACCGAGCTTCTAAACGAATTGCGCGCAAAGGACGCGGAAGACGCAAGGCCGGTCGAGCAGGAGTACGATATCACGTTTCTTAAGTGTGATTTACTGGATTTGGCGACCGTCGCGCAGGCTGCGGAGGAATTTTTGGGCAAGGAGACGAAGCTAGAGTATGTATAGTCTTTTTCACGCGACGTGATCCTGCCTTTTGTCTTTTACTGACTAAGTGGGTAGTGTGCTGATCAACAATGCTGGATTGATGTATGCTCCGTATGTTGAATCAGTGGATGGGTATGAGTCGACTATTCAAGTAAACTACTTTGCGCCGTTTCTGTTGACCAATCTGCTGCTCCCCGCTCTCTCGCGCGCAACCGCACCTCGAGTCGTCAACCTGTCTTCTCTGGCGCATACCGGAGCGCTGTTTGGGTTCTCGTTTGATAACCCGAATCTCAAAGGTGTCGGATTCGAAGTGTATACGAAGGGCAGCAGATACGCACAGTCGAAACTGGCCATCCTGCTGTTTACAAAGGAATTTTCCAAACGGTATCCGGACATTCTATCAATGGGAGTGCATCCCGGAGTCATCACAAACACCTCACTCTACGATCCTCTGCTAAAAAGCGACGATCTGTTTGGACTCGTGCGATTAATGGGCCGATTACTCAATTTGATTTCTCTCTACCTAGGCGGAATCTCGTTAGAGGACGGAACCAAGACTGAACTATACTGTGCGGTTGATCCAATGTTGACGGCCGAGAAGAATAATGGGGACTATTTCGTACCGATTGCAAAGAAAGGCGCGGCGAGTGGCAAGGCTTGTGATCCCGAACTTGCAATCAAGTTGTGGGAGTGGACGGAGGATCAGCTTATCGCAAAAGGATTTCTGCCTGCAAAGTCTGTTCAGAAATGAGCAACGCCTTGCCTTGTGTCTGGAGTTTTGGATTACTTATAGGAGTGGTTGTACTGTAGGAGTTTCGGCAATGAAGAACTCAATGTTTAGGTCAGTTAGTTATCAAGAACTTATATGAAATTGCAATTATTCGAGACCCAAAACGCCAAACAAGATGCTTCTATACTAGTATGCTGCTTCATCATCACCGCCATCGTCGCCGTAGTCATCTTCTCCGTCATCAAAGTACCTCTCGGCATTATAGTCACCCTCTTCGTCCTCCTCAAACTCGTCTTCCTCGTCATCTTCGTCGGCATCCGCAGCGTCATCATCTTCTGCTTCACCGTCCTCCTCGGCCTTTGCCCGATTTCCAGTTCCGTCATCTTCCGCATTTTCGTCCTCAACACCTTCCAGCGATTCTTTATACGTCGCAATGTCAAGTTTCTTGCTCGTGGTTTTTTCGGTGGATGATTTGACTCCAAGAACGGAATGTAGATCTGGCGGGAAAAAGTCCACAACTAGGCAGTGTTAGCAGAGATCTAGCAGCTCCGAAAAGGAAACCACGACGGGTGCAAACATACTATAGGGATGATCTGTAACCGCTTTACCCACTTTACGTTTCTTCAAAAACCGATCCGAATAGCGCTTAATACCTAGCCACTAGTTAGAAACCGACTTAAAAGGCTGTCTTTCAAAAGTCGCGCAATAATACCATCGTTGATACCGCCCTCGTATTCGACGATCCCTCTCTTCTTCTCAGCGACATAAAACGCTGTATCTCGAACTTCTTGCTGAAACTGCAAAAGCTGATGCACACATCGCTTTTCATAGTCGGTCAACGGCGCTTGAATCGGCAGCACGAGTTTCTAAATCGTCGTCGTCAGAACACCAAAGCCACTAGAAAAAAACACAAGGCTTTAGCTCTATAGTTGCACATACCGGATAGCGATCTCTCGGTGTGAAGTCTGGTTTGAGATCAGTGCCGAACATCATAGGTCGGCCATTGCTGCCGCCTCTGCCACCGCCTCTACCTCCTCGAAAAGACATTTGAGAGACAGTGCATAGACTGCTGCGTGCTCGAGTAGTGGTGTATTTTCTACAGAAAACCCCAATAGAAAAGTATTCAGTAGAGAAGAAAACTGGCCTGCTCTTCTTACAAACTCAGCAAGTCGCGTAAATATTTCAAGTGAACCGCACTGCGTGTGGCGGCGTGGCGTGCTGAAATGTCTGGCGTGCCCGCGGCTACGCGCGCCACGGCACACTATGACGCCGGCCCCGACCGCGCACCAACCCCCTCCTCATCCTCCCATTCCCAGTTTCCTACGTCGCTTGACTCCGTCTCTTCCCACCACCCTCCCTCTACCTCCCGTCCTTTCAATTTCCACACCCTCGATTCAGCTCCCAGATCTTTGCCTTGTTTTGCAAGTTTGTTCTGCTATTCGGTATGTCGCCAATCTCTCTATTTGCTCTGGCTCGCAAGCCAGATCACTCTCCCCAGATCGAATTTTGGGGTGGCCGGCTTAGAGGAATGATTTCATGCGAAGTTGCACGATTTGTGCTTGATACAAATCATCCGAATGGAACTTCATCATTGGGTCACTTAATCAGTCTCCTGAGACTCTGCTGACGCGTTTTTAATAGTAGATCTGACTTCAACTGCTCTCGTCCTACATCTCGTCTTATTAACCCTGATCCGTTCATCATCCAGCTATTACCCATCCTCTTTCCAATCCGATCTCTTTAATCATGTCCGACATTACTGCCCCTTCTGCTGAATCTACCGCTCCTGTTGCTGTCCTTGAGACTACCACGGTCTCGGGCTCTCCCGTTGATGACCTGCCGACTAAGCAGGACACTCCGAAAGAGGATCCGATCCAGATAATAGAGAAGCGTCGTATCTACGTCGGCAACGTGCCTTTCACTGCACAGCAAGCCGAAGTCGAAGAACTTGTCAGCGCTTACGACGTGTACGTGGTTGCTCGTGCTTTTATTACTCCTCAATTCATGAATCTTAGAGAGCTGACATCATCATTTTAGCGAAGCTGTTACCGTCGCTCCTCACCGATTCAACCCGGATCTTAACCATGGATACGCATTTGTCGACTTCAAGTCCGCAGAAGCTGCGGCTACTGCTATGGAGGAGCTGAATGGGCAGGTAATGGGCGAGCGAAAGCTCTACGTCCAGCTTGCCAAGCCGCCTTCTGAGAAGCGGCCGCGGGTTGCAAAGCCTCGTAATGCAAAGACTAACGGAACTGTGAGTGATCTTTTTTGTTTTTGCTAGTCAATATCTTACGCCATTGCATACTAACAAGGTTGTGCAGAAGCGTCGCACAAAGGCTGCTGCTGAGTCTACAGAAGAGTCAGCGGTCGCTGATGGAGCCGAGCCTGCGTCTGAGAAGGAGGCACCCGCGGAGACTGGAGCTCCTGTTAACGACGAGAACAGTGCGCCGAAAAGCACGAAGGCTAAGCGTCAGCCGCGTCGTGCATCGGGCCCGAAACCCAAGAAGGGACCGAAGGAAGGAGTCCCGTCTACCAACACCGTGTTTGTGGCTAATCTCGACTACTCATGCACAAAGGACAAGCTCACTGAGTTTTTCTCAGCCTGTGAGCCCGAATCTGTGCACGTCGTTAACCGGAAGGTTCACCCTGCCGTTCTTGCCAAGCTTACTGCCAAGGGAGTGACTCCCAGATCATTGGGATACGCCTTTGTGCGACTTCCCAGCGAGGAGCTCCAGAAGAAGGCGATCGAGGAGCTGAACGGCAAGGACCTGGATGGAAGAACAGTTGCTGTCAGAATTGCTATCGATTCTCCGCCAGAGAAGAGAAATGGGAAGTCGGAAGGCAGCGCCACTCCTGAGGAGAGCGCTGCGGCCGCTGAAGCTCCTGCCCCTGCTGTAGAGGCATCTGCGTAAGCTTGTCCTTGCTGGTGCGGTGAAAGGATGGGGCAGGCGAGAAATGAATCTGAGAAAGGGGGCAGAATATGAGCTAGAGCTGGGCGGTATGAAACATGTGTATGATATTCACCCCTTTGATTGCTTACAGTTAACCGCGTTGAAGTACGGGTTGTCTTTTTAGAGCGGTTTGTTGGAGGATTCGTTTTCTTTCAAACTCTCTCTATTGCTTTATATCTATGCAACCGTATTGTTCCATATGTCTGTTCCAGCGCGAGTCCGTTTTCATTCCTTGCCATTTTCTATGTATCTCTAGTCTTCATGCTTACTTTTGTCGCTCTAATTTGCAATACACCCCCTAGCATATAATGCTCATGGGGGCTGGCTGAAAAGTGTATTGGTTTATTTTGTTAAGGAGAAATAAGCTCGTGCGAATAATAATTGTACATCGATCGTGTTATAAAAAACCGAAACGTAGATCATATATGTCCAGCCCCGAACAGGAGCGGTATCCAACTTTTTAGAGTGCTATATACATGTAGGCAAGTAAATGACTTTTTTAGTCGTAATGCTTAGCCCAGATAGATTCCGTCCGATCCTTGGACACACGTTCGTAACGATCAAACGTCATGAGAAACGAACCCCGTCCTTGAGTCATTGATCTCAAATACTTCAAATACCCAACCATCTCGTTCAACGGCACCTTCGCTCTGATGAGTTTCTTGTCTAGATTCTTTCGAAGATTGTGCTTTCCCAAATGTAGCGTCATATCCGGTGGTGTATATACAAGATTCGGATCAATGTAATCGACCGCGTCGCCAGATGGACCACTTCGAGCCGCTTCCTCATCATCCAAAGCATATACGCGACCCGAACGAGCTGATGAGAGATCTGACATAACGGATCCAATATCCTCTTCGTTCACAATAACAGTTACGTCCATTACTGGTTCCATCAATGACCGCGACTCGTCAGGAACAGTATCCAAAGCAGCTGAAATCGCAAATCGCAGCGCTGGAGTAATAGGACCAGCGGACTCTAATTCAAGCGGCAGTTCAAGATTCGAAACAGTGGCTTGCAGAGAGTGCATGGGCAAGCCGTACTTCTTGCCGTGAAATAAACCAGCGAGAACACCACTGTTGATTGCAAGATGAATTTCATTCTCTGGTATGCGAGGGTGAGTCGGCTCGAATCCCGGTGCGTATGTCAAGTAGCAGTTTTCCGGTAGTTTCTTTGAAGTCTTGAGCTGTTCTTTCACGACTTCGTCAATAAACTCCAAATCTTCCGGAAGCGGCCTAATAGCGACCGTGACCGTCGCAGAAACCGTGACTCCCTTGTTAACCTTACTGTAAGTGTAAGTAACAGGCGCGATTTCAGAATATTTCGAGTCAATTGACTCCTTGTACGCAATCTGAATCTTTCCAACATGCGCTTTCACTTTCAGATCGTTGATGAGCCGATCTCTCGCAATCTCTAAGTGCAGTTCTCCCATCCCGCTAAGCTGAGTCTGACCTGTTTCTTCATCTAGAGTGACCTGCAAGCTCGGATCCTCTCTAAGCAAAGTTTGCAAACCAACCTCAAGCGGCCTGAGATCAGACGCCGTTTTGGGTTCAACTGACGCAAAAAACACAGGGGAAGGAATCGCGATAGGCATCAGCTGCATCGAGTACAATGTGTGTCTAGGCAATTTCGGCTTAGCTCCTTTGATCTCAAACATGATTGTGTCACCAGTTCGAATTTCCTTTGTGCCTGATATGACGCCAATATGCCCCTCAGGAATATCGCTAATGTCGACGGAAGTGTCTGCGTACATGCGAGAAAGCTTCAGAGCTCGTTCGTCAGTCTGATTTGACGTGTTGAAAATCTTGCTATAAGTACCCATAGTTCCTGAGTACACGCGAACAAAGACTAGAACTTTTCCGGTATGATTATCGTGAATCACTTTGAACGCCAAAGCGCAGCCAACGTTCGCCTGATCGACCGGAAGAGCATCTACTGGGCCCTTTAGCATTGCCTGAGGTCTGTCTGATGGAGATGGAAGGTAGTCTATAACTGCGTCTAGCAGCGGTTGGACTCCGATATTGCGGAAACTGGCACCACACAATACTGGAACAACTTTGTTTTGTAGAGTGCATCGCCGAATAGCTGTCTTGATATCCTTTGAGGATATTGCCATGTGGTCGTCATCAACTTCCAAAAACTTCTCGACCATCTCGTCATCAATGTCCGCTAAAGTTTCCACAAGTGCGACTCGAGCCCGCGTCGCCTCCTCAAGATTATCCCCTTCCGACTCTGAAACTGTAAATGTACGGCCATCTGTTCCCGGCGCCCATTCAATCGCCTTCATTTCAATAATGTCAATGACTCCACATAGCTTGGCGGTAGTCATACCATCTTCCATGACGGATCTCCACAACGGGATGTTGACAACACATGTCCGCGCTTGCAATTTGCCAACTATTTCACGCACAGTTCTGCCAAATCCAGCACCTTCGCGGTCCATCTTGTTGACAAACGCTATCCGCGGAATTCCCATCTCTTTAGCTTGATGCCACACTTTCTCGGTCTGTGCTTCGACGCCTTCAACGCCGTCGAGAACCGTGACAACTCCATCCAGAACTCGAATAGAACGAATAACTTCAAAAGTAAAATCGGCATGTCCTGGGGTATCAATCAAATTGACGCGGTGACTGTTCCAGTCAAAAGTAATTGCAGCGGATGTAATTGTAATACCGCGGTTCCGCTCGGCGGGGAGATAATCCATTACTGTGTCGCCCTCGTCCACATCTACATACTGTCAGTCAAAATGCACCCTGTAGTTTTTTTTAATCCAACTAAATAGAACTTACTTCCAATTCTAGTGGTGTAACCACTGTAGAAAAGCATGCGCTCTGTTGTTGTGGTTTTACCCGCGTCGATGTGAGCGATAATTCCGATATTCCGCACGCGTCTCGTATCTGCCGAGTCCTCTTTGGATCCAGCAGCACTCGTAGCGCCTTTCTTTCCCTTTGAACCTTTGCCTCTATCCACAGCATAATTGCGCACAAAATTCTTTGAAGTGGAAACGCCCAACCTAGCGACCTTAGTTGATAGCCCAAAACCACATGTCCGTAGAGCCGGGAGGGAAAGCTGGTGACTTAGTAGTGACGGGAGCAGCATTATACCAAGCTGAGACGCGCTCTAGTCTAACATTCACCAATTTCTCATAGCAAACTTATCACATATATATACAGGAGCAATGCAGTAGTTATATTAAACACGACGTAACTTATATAGACGGTCTTGATATTTTGGGATGCTCTTTTTTGAACCCATTTTTAAATCAAAGGGACCCCTGAAAAAATGCTCCAAATTGGGAAGAGTTAACGTTTACAGATACAACCTTATTTATAATCCACGTGACTTAGCAGGCATTACCCGGCTCTATATGCGCCACTCCCGTCGCTGCTTCCGTGCTGGCCATCGGTCAGCTATTTATTGTCTACGGATCCGCGGCCATACAGCATTCACTCCCCCTTCACGGTTCTTGGGCTAATTTCTTACGATTGATACTCCCAGCGAGAGCGTGCATATGGACAAAGTGACATATTGTTGTTCGCTATAGCACTGCACTTTCTTTCTTCGGTTCGTCGCGTCGTTACGTTTCGGGCTCTCCGCAAGTCCGCTCGTGACACATCTTCTATATAGCAGCGCGGTCTTTTGCCCCTTTGCGACCTGTTCTGCTATTGGTTTTCTTGGATTTGTGGTGAGACTTGTACTATTTGTGCACCTAAGAAGTTTTCTGCTATATACGAGTCTCGGAGACCGCGATTTCCCTGTGACGCGTACGGCCACCCCCAAACAGGCACTCCAGATCCGTGCCTTTCGCACAACCCCCTCTCGATTGCCCATCATTTCGCGACGTCAGGTTCGCAAGTCCGCGGAGTCGACGACGCAATCAAGTTCACCGTTCACTGCGAGTGCGTCAAAGACGAGTAGTACGGCTCCGCAGACGCGTAGTCGCACACAAGTGGACAAACGGAAGATTATAGAGGTCTCTGATACAGAAGACAAACCTAGCGAGCCTGCTGAAGGTCAAACCTCGAAGCATTTGAAATCAGAGGAGAAGATGAGCGATCTGAGTGACGATTACGACGACTACGATCCTGGATCCGATGAGGACGATTTCGCATATGAGAGCGGATCAGGTATGTGATATTGCGACTGCTTGTCAATGACATGATATCTAACGCGTTCTAGATTATGGCGATGGAAACGACGGGTTTGAGGATGTCAAGCCGGAAAGCACGCGTCTGAAACCTTACGAGGTCGCTTATGAAGTTCTGTCGACCTCAGATATCCAAGATCGTCAGGACAGTCTTGTTGAGCAGGTTTCGAGTATTCTTGGATTGAGCCGTGAGCACTCTGTGTCTTTGTTGCTCTACTTTAAATGGAACAACGACCGCTTGCTGGAGCAATACACGGACGACACAGCAGGCGTTCTTAGCAAGGCCGGGGTTCCCGACGAGTCGCTTTGTAAGAATTTCAAATACGAACTGAAGACTGTGGATGGCTTCATGTGTGATATTTGCTGTGAAGATAGCCCAGATTTGAAGACATTTGCTATGGAATGCAATCACAGATTTTGTGAAGGCTGCTACTCGCAATACGTAACACAGAAGATTGTCGATGAAGGAGAGGCACGGAACCTTCAATGTCCGGGCGACTCGTGCAAGTTGGTAGTGAATGATTTGGTGATCAAGCTTCTTACTGATTCTGATGTTGGGAAACGGTATCATACCTTGTTGAACCGCGCTTTTGTGCTCGACAACGAACACTTGGTGTGGTGCCCTGCACCAAATTGCGAGTACGCTGTCCGTTGTGACGACGTTTCGGCAAAAGATCTCACGTCGGTCGTGCCAACAGTTGAATGCAAGTGTGGCCATCGATTTTGTTTTGGCTGCGGACTCCCCGACCACCAGCCTTCTATCTGTGTGCTCGTGCGAAGGTGGATCAAGAAGTGTGAAGACGACTCGGAGACCGCTAACTGGATTTCCGCAAACACAAAGGAATGTCCAAAATGCAAAACTACGATCGAAAAGAATGGCGGATGTAACCACATGACTTGCCGCAAGTGCAAATACGAATTCTGCTGGATTTGCATCGGAAACTGGCAAGAGCATGGAACAGCATGGTACAACTGCTCGCGATACGATGAAAAATCTGGGGTTGAGGCGCGTGATAACCAAGCCCGGTCGCGTGCCTCGTTGGAGCGTTATCTTCATTATTACAACCGATATGCGAATCACGAACAGTCGGCGAAGCTAGATAAAGATCTGTTTGTGCGCACTGAGCGTAAGATGATGCAACTTCAGTCTAGCTCTGGAATGTCATGGATTGAAGTGCAGTATCTTGCTCAAGCGTCTTCCGTTCTTCAGCAGTGCCGGCAGACACTCAAATGGACGTACGCGTTTGCATTTTATCTTGAGCAGAACAACGATACGCATATTTTTGAGGACAACCAGCAAGACCTCGAACTGGCGGTCGAGCATTTGTCTTTATTATTCGGCAAGCCTATTCAGGAATTAGCTGACCTGAAGGTCCAAGTCATGGACAGAACTGCTTACTGCAACAAGCGCCGCGAGAATCTGCTTTCCGACACTGCCAAGGGCATGCTTGACGGTAGATGGAAGTATCACGTTGAGTTGAAATAATTCAGCTGCGACGGTGCTTGCTTTTATTAGACTTTGAGGTTATTTGTCATTGAAGTCCAGCGCTATCACGGGTAGGCGTTTGCATCTGATCGGGTTCGCGTGCTTTTTATTACGCAATATGGTTTCTCTTTCCGGTTACCTTTGTTGTCAGTTTTGCGCTGTTTTCGGTTCGTTTATGTCGGTTTGCTTGGGTTTGAATTTGATCATGTTGTCCGTGACTTCCGAGCAGTTGTGGCGGAGCATGTGTTGTCTTGTTGGTATTTATTATTACAATTGGCAGGGAAACCTGAATACCGTGTTTTGTTTTGTGCTAGTGATTTTTTTGGGAAAATAGATCAAGTCTTCATCTGAAACCATGCTCTTGACATGGTCTCGGCCTGGGCATGTATCTACGAGTTTTACATATTGTTAGCTACGTCGATCGTCTCATAAAGTAAAATATATGATGAATGCACTTTGCTTTGATTTAAATTCAGAACTAAGATAACATCCAACTGCTTAGTTCAAGATCCACTCCGGAAAACTAATCTACTGTTTCCGAGCGAGATCGTTTCCGTTGTCGCTCACGATGCCTTTCCTCGTCCTCCTTCACGCGCACAAGCTGCTTCTCAAACGCAGCCTTGCGATCACTCTCCTCCTCAATCGCTAGAAACTCAGGCTCATCCTTCACCCGCTCCCGAACTTCCTCCCAAGTCGACTCCGCCGTTAATGCCGGCTCAAGATGTCGCAGCACGGATCGGAACGCGTCTATTTTCCTCCGCAGCCGCCGTTCTTCCTGGTACTTATCGTCCTCTGCTCGTCGTACCGCGCGCGCGTGCTGCCGCTCAAACACGTACTCTACTACATCCCGCTCAATCGTAGAAGCCCGCGGGTGCGCGGCCGCAACCGCGGTAAACTCTTCTAACGTCGTCTTTTCAGTGATGTGAAAATGCACCTCGGCAACCGCGTCAAGCAGAATATCCCGCTTGATACGCAACTCTTTGCTCAGTTTCTCCGCCACGTCCCAAAACAATTCTTGTGGAGTCGATCCTGCTTGTCCAATTGTCGCAAGAAATCGCTCGTCGTCTTTGAATAGTGGGTATACGTCCATCCACCGAGTGCTGTGAGTGATCTTTCCAGACGCCACGAGCTCGTCCAAAAGCTGCACGAATGCCATCCTGCTCCGCCGTTCCTTCGCCATCACCACTCGCTTCTTCTCTTTCCGCTCCTGCGAAAATTTGTCTTCCACGCCAGCCATGACGTCCTCAAACACCATTAAAATATCAAGCATGTTGAGGTCCCGAATGCTGCTTTCATCTCGTAACTGTTTGTCGTGCTTCATGTTCCCCTTGACGTCACTCCATGTAGAGTACACATCGATATTACATCTCTCGGTGAAATACTCCCGCATGATCTGCATACCTTGCGTACGTCCTTTTTCGACCGTCTCTTGCTCTTCTTTACGCAGTCCAGCCACGTACTCGTCAAACGCATCCCGGGCGTCTTCCACAAATGCAAGATATTCAGGTGTGTCCTTAACCAGCTGAAGCGCAGTCTTCCATCGCGTATATGATTTAATCGCCGTCAACTTCTTCAGCAGCCCAGTAAAATCATTCTTCCGCTTCACGACTGTTTCCTTTGCAAGCTCTCCCATCTCCCGCCGGGATTCAGCAACATACCGGTCGAATGCCGCGCGCCGTGCCTTCGCGTCTGATAACACTGTGTATCGATCATCTGTAATCACCTCCCTCATTGTACGATCCCATGACCATGTATAGTCAATCCCATGCGATTGTAATATCTTGACAAAAACACTCTCCGGATCTTCGTGATATCCGTTATTCCCTCGTCGGTACTCATCTCTCGATCCGCTATTCCATGGCTCCTGGCCAGCATGACCATCCTCGATCATTGCCGGCTTCGTTGTATCTACTTCAACAGCGCTAGCACGTAACTCTGCTTCAAGCTCTTCCCGTTCTTCTGCCTCCGCGGCCTCGTCCAACGCAGCTCGATACGAGTCCGGCATTGTCCATACTGACTCTGAGGTCTCCTTATTATGCCAATACTTCCGTCCATCAGCAGTCTCGTACTCCTGCCATCCTACTTTTGCCAACGCGCGCTGTAAGTCATGTTAGTTATCCGAACATCCAGATCATGAAACTTGGAATCGTACCTCGCGCGGTGTAAGAAGCTCGTCGGGCTTAGTCCAGCTTGATGCCTTGGTCTCGGTGTTGTAGTAGTACGTCCTGTTGTCCGCCGTCTTGTGCTCCCGCCATAGAGCAGCAGCTCTCTGTTGTGCCGTCGACATATTCAATTAGTCGAGTACCGCACCCTTTGGTTGAATTGTTTTCAGGATCGAGGCTCGTGAGTTGTCTCTCTCGGAGTCAAAAATCTCCACACGTGATACACGGAGTGACACATTAACGCGCTTAACCTTCCAAAGCCATCCTCCCATCTCTCGACAAGCTCTCACCATTCCAACCATCCCGTTCATCATCCTACATTCGCCGATCTACACAGCAGCCATGGCAGGAACCCCATCAGACGAGAAGAAGCCTGTTGCCGAAGTTGCGGCAGAGACTAAAGAGGAAGCAAAGCCTGCTGTCGTGACTCTCGAAGAGGACGACGAGTTTGAGGATTTCCCCGCTGAAGGTAACTTGTTCTCCTTTCTAAGCTTATTAATCTAAGGAGCTAATGGAAATGAAATGATAGACTGGGCAGATGAAGAAGCCGAGATTGCTATTCCCGGTGGCAAAGAGCATTTATGGGAAGAGAACTGGGACGACGATGACGCGGATGACGATTTCTCGTCGCAGCTGAAGTGAGTGCCTTCGATGTGATTCCAGCCGGATCCGATGACTGACAATGGCCAATAGAGCGGAACTGCAAAAAGCCAATGCGAAATAGACGATTGCGCGGGAGATAGTTCAGACGCCGAGGTTGGCATTGTTTCCGTATGGGTTGTTTTTGGCGTTTCATGTATAAAATACAGTCAAGTCTATAGTCACGCAACATTACGAAGTCGCGAGAGGTTTATACCACAGCTATACCAAAAGATTCACCAAGATATATATTATTATATTACCAAAAACACCAAAAATAAATATACCGCCCTGCGAATTTAGTTACACGCAGTATACGCCAGAGATCAGGCTACTCCGCAATGATGGTGCGCGTGACCGTGACGGTCCCCGCAGGCCGCCAGTGGTCGTTCTCCTGCTTTTCGAGATCGAGAGTGGACGCCTGATCCGAGTTCTGGGTCGCCATTGTGTTCTTGAACATCGTAGTGGCCGAGTACGACGAGGACGAGTTCGGGTTGGCGGAGTTGGTACGGCGAGAGGCGACGATGGCATCGTTTGCTGCCGATGCCCAGAGCGCTGAGAGCGGTAGCGAAAGAGTGACGAAAAGAGTTCCGAGCGAGGACATTGGCGCACCGAGGTCTGCCGCGAATTGAATGATTGTGAGCACGAGCGGGACGAGCATCACCTGAGTAGTCATAATCAGAATGACCTGAAGCGGGCCAAACTCGCGCAGACCAAGAACGCGACGCTGGCGGATCGCACGGAAAAGCTTGAAGCAAAATATGCCGCTGTAAATGGTGATCGAGAGCGGATAGAGAACGCGGACGGTGACCCAGGCCCATTCGCTCTGCGAGTACTCGCGGAAGCCGAAAGTGTACTGCACGTTCTGGACAATGACGACAAACCAGAAGGCGACGACGACGAGCGCGATGAGGGAGCAGAAAATCGTGAGGCGGCGCTGCAGGACCTTATTGGCGTCAAAGACGACGCGGATTTGGAAAATCAGAGCAAGCTCGACAGTGATAGTAATCGCGATCTGCAGCACAGAGGTGACGGCAGACTCGACGTAGGCTTGATAGGGCACGGCGGCAGCATCCATCGCAAAGATGGAAGAGAAGGTAGAGAGCGGGCCGAGGGCGTAGTTAATCCAGAGGCCGGCGCGGAGAGCGACAAGGAAGAGACATAGCTCGTTGAGGATGAAAACCGGAGTCATACGCTTGCGGCCCTTCGTGAGCACCGCGAGCACGATCGCGACGGCGGTGCAGGCGCCGATATGGACTCCGAAGACGAGACAGGGGATCGCGGTCTGCTGGAGCCATTCATTGAAGTCGGCCGCGTAATAGGGGTAGTACAATCCGTCCGCGGCGAGCACATAGACGGTCTGGTTGAGCGTGTTGTCGTACGGCGAGATCAGAGGCGGAGAGGCGGCCATGGCTGGCAAGGAAGGAGCGAAAGAGAGTGGAAGAGGGACGAAGAGAGGAAGGGGACAGAAAAAGGAGAAGCGACGGGGAGGCGGGTCTATATAGCAGCAGACACGGGGCAGCGAAGTGCGGCCGGGCGCGACGAGAAGGCGGCGCACTCAGGGAACAATAGCAGCGCGTTGGTATTGTTCGTGTTTCGCGATGGACGAGCGCTTTCGGCGCGCGCCTGCGGGCCGCGTTTTCGCGACTAAGCACATGAAAGGAGAGAGCAGGTGAGATTGGCGTAGATGTCGTGTTCTTTATGCTCTGTTTCTGCTTGAAATAGCTGCTTTTGTTGCCTCGTGGTGCCGAAGTAGCAGGAAAGTGAGCTGCGGTTGTTGGTATTGTTCGGGGCACGTGACCCGGTCAACAATGGGATATCGACAATCTTCGATTCGGGCCCCGACGCGGCGAACAGCGACTCGGTTCGCCCAGAACAGCTGTCACTGCCCTTCTCCTTTGCCAAATCATAAGACATATAAAGCCCAGTAGCGGTCAAACACAGCCCATAAACCACAGAAGTTCGTCCACACGCGGGTAGACCGCGTCCGTAGCTTCGTTCTCGTGCTGCCGTTCTTCGTATTGTTCTCGTCCGCTTCACGCGCATCTCAGGAGTCGGCGGCCCCTATTTGCGGCCCCTCAGGTCACGCACGAGCTGCTCGAACCGGCCGCAAACGCAAGCCGTGCGCGCTTGGCTTTCTCTGACAGGGCTCGGCTCGTGCTCCGGGCGGCCGCGCGTCGCAGATCAGGCGTCGTGCCTGTAGGGGTTCGCGTTGGAGTCCTGTAGATGTACTCGGCAGGTTCCATTCAGCTGGTCAAAAGAGGAAATGGTCAGACAAAACCGCGCAGGGGTATCTCGGGCGGGTATATAATCTGTGGCGATACTTGCCGTCTGCCGACGCGCTTTGGTGCATTTCGAAGATCATTCTCTGTTCGTTTTTTTTATGTGATATATCTTCCGCTGCCCGCTCGCGTATGCGTTAGCCCTTACGACTCGTTCAGATTTTGGATTTGGAGTCTGGCGTCAGTAGTAACTTATTAGATTGAACATGGTATAACGTGCGTGCATCCACACGCGTTGATCACGAATTGTAAACAGCGGCGAGTCAAGGCGCGTCGACTCCCAGCCGTAAGCCGCACGCTCTGATAGATCTGCTCCACCACACTTTTAGACGAAATCAACCCAGCAAGATTCATATAGAATTGTTTCCTGCAATCCAGACAAATACACTCAAAGATGGCGGACCCAAACATGAACGTACTGTGGTCGCTCCTCGTCGATCTTTCCGGAACTCTGTCCGCAAACCGAGAAGCTACCGCGCGCTTGTTTCGGCTCGCAGAATCAGTCGGAAACACGTCCAGCGTCGCGTTCGCCAATTCTTCTGCTGTTCGTGCGCTAGCCGCTGCTGCTGAAGCGCAGTCTAGTGGATCGGAAACTACTGTGCGTTGGTGATATGGCATTGTTTGCGTTGAATGCAATCAACTAACAGAGAATGTATAGCTACCGCCGACTGCGGTCGATCCGGACACGCCTGCGTACACCGCGTTCCTGGCTGCCGAGAACGAGAAATTGCGAAGCGAACTCCAGACTTATCGCACCGAGCGCGAGGACTTTGACGTTTTGATTGACCAGTATGATCATACACTCAACAAGATCATGGAGGGCCTTCGCGAATACACCGTACGTGGCATTAGCCTCCCTTCTCGCATTTTTTGTTTATGTTTATCGAGACACCTAACCAGAACCTAGATATCTCGCGCTGAGTCGACATTAGAATTTCACAGCAATTATGCCGAGCGTATAAAAGAAGAGCAGACTCGTTATTCTCAGTTATTGGCGTTATACACGGGACAAGAACAACGCATCAAAGCACTATCCGAGTCATTACGCATGGCGTACAGACACAGCGACGGAGCTTCACTCGAAGACGAGGATGGGTCACGGGAATTATACGAAAAGGTGTATGCGCTGGAGGCGGAGGTAAAGGGTCTTCGCAAGATTCTACAACTCGATTAGAGCTCGAGGCGGGGGAGGGCGATTGCATTTGGCGTTATCCTGGTTTGTACATTTCATCATCATTTCTATATATATTTACGCTCTGATCACCACATCCGTTCCCTTGGTCAAGTATTTGACTCCCTTGTATGGCTTTGTGTGGTCATTCAATCCCTTCGCACTCGTAATCTTCAAACTTTCCACTTTCGTTCCGCTAACGAGCATACCCTGGCACTCATACGAGATCTTGATACACTTTGGAAACTCCTGCGGCACGGTTCCGTCCTCTCCAGGCTCCAAATCCTCATTAACAACCATCGTTCCGCGCAGCGAAGCACTCCATCCCATAGGCGTCTTGCCCGGGAATCTCCACACTCCAGTACCTTTCTTCTCGACGTTGAACTCCCCGGCAGACGCACGAGTACCCTTGACACTCTGCACCCGATCGCCATCAAACACGACCTCCACGCGCAGATTATCCACAAACTTGACATTTCGGGGAACCCTACTCCAAACGCGAACTTCGAATTCATCCTTCGACACGCCCAGCCCCGTCTTCACGTCTCCCCCGATCGGACCTGACTCGACTCCCGAAATGGTATACTGCAAAAGGCAGCATTTTCCATCTGGCGGGATAAACGACAATGTACCCGGATAGTCACGCCAGCGACCTAAGCGCACACAGGGGTGAAACGCGGGCCCCTCGAGAATCCTGTTGCCGAATGATAGGACAATTTGGATATCCGGAACCCCAGAAAGCTTCGTAGTCGCGTATACAGACCCATGTGCAATCGAGACGATTGGATCGGGCAGAACTTGCGGCACGTTCGGCGAGGTGTAAAAGGCAGACGCGGAAGGAACCGCGTTTTCAGACGAACTGTTCAGCGAATTTAACAGCTGCTGAGTTGGCGACAGTGCCGGTATGATGACGGATAGAGACTCGTGAATATCGACGTAGAGCTCGTTGTTGTTGTGTTTTACATTCGAGCGACGCCAGGGGACATTCGATCGTGGACCGCTTCCGTCGGAGGAAATCGCCTGCATGGACGAGGACGAGAATGATTTCAGCGAACTTGAAGCGCCGTTTGTGAGGTTTGGAAGATACTTGGATATGCCGTCCGTATAGGGCACCAAATCGCGTAACGCGTTCTCTTCCGTCACAAATGGATAACCGTCTTCAATCATCTCGTTCAACAGCATCATAATCACCGGGAAGTTCTTTTCGATCTTCTGTCGAGATATCGGCGGCTGGAAGTAATCATGCAGGACTTTGATCAACTGCGACAGGAACTCAAGCGGTACCAACGACGGAATCGAGGCGGTACATGGTAGCAGAAAAACGAGCGAATCTTGCTTCCGGTGGAATACCAGTTCCTCGGATGATAGCTGAAGGATGACTTCGTCCGGAGATGCGTCGCGAAGTGCAACCTGGATGGTCTTGTTGGACGGCGGACTGTCTGAGATGGGGTACTCAAATAGTTGTTGCCTGAATCAGGTTAGTTGACACGCTAAGTCCTTCAAGAAAGACTGTAGCAACATACCCGTTGATGTCGGTTATGTACAAAGCGAGAATAGACATGGCGGCTTATCAGTGGCACAGTTCAACTTCAGCTCGGCGGTTCAACGCAATTAACACCAAATGTATCCCAATCAAACTCAGCAATCCAAATAAGAATAAGATATCAGCACAATTGCTCAATTGTCACTCCGCCTCTGCTTGGTTTGCTCAGCAGTTTCCTCTTGTGCTCTTGAGACGGTGTATAATCATCTCAAGTCTAGATGGGACCAAGCGACGCAGCTTCGAGTCGCACAGTTTAAGCTTTTCCCGTGCGGCTCAGCGCTTCGCGGCGTCGCCATCAAAATTCAAGACTTTCAATACGTGTTAGTTCCTGGATCAGATCAAGACCTTTCATTAGACCTTTCAATACCACCAAAAGAGTCTCTAGACGTATACAGCTACAAATATGGTCTTGGAAGCAATCAGATACTCACCGGGAAAGCTCGACATTCTCGACCAGCTCCGGCTTCCGCACGAGTCAGTCTACATCCCAATCCACACCTCTGAGGATGCCTACCACGCAATCCGGACCATGACAGTTCGCGGAGCACCCGCAATTGCGATTGTCGCAGCGCTCGCGCTCGCAGTGGAACTCACAACCACATCTTTTGCCAGCGCACAGCTTGCACGCGAGTTTGTGGTGGAAAAGTTGCGATACCTGGTAACGTCGCGACCGACGGCGGTGAACTTGTCTGACGCGGCTCGGAAACTGGAGAAACTTGTGGTCGGCACCGAGGGAGATGTTCCTGCGGTTGTCGTGCGAGCGTATATTTCTGCCTCAGAGAAAATGCTGGTTGACGACGTTGCGGATAATACGAATATCGGGAATAACGGGCTCGAATGGGCAAAGCACTCATTCGGTGGTTCAGACAAGTTTTCGATCTTGACGATTTGTAACACTGGGTAAGTCTTTTGTACAGTCGCAGGAACTATTGGATGGCTACTGATCTATATGACTTGCAGATCGCTTGCTACAGCTGGATATGGTACTGCGCTTGGAATCATTCGGTCAGTGTACTCCGCTGGCCTGTTAGAGCAAGCTTATGCTCTGGAGACTCGGCCATATAACCAGGGTTCACGGTTAACCGCCTACGAACTCGTACACGATGGCATTCCCGCGACATTAGTAACCGACTCGATGGCGAGTATGCTACTCAAGACCCACCCAGAGATCAAGATGATTGTCGTTGGCGCAGATCGGGTTGCCGCTAACGGCGACACTGCGAATAAAATCGGCACGTATCAGCTTGCGATCACTGCTCGCTTCCACGGTGTTAAATTCGTCGTGGCGGCACCGACTACGTCGATTGATATGGACACTGCGGCCGGAGACAATATTGTGATTGAGCAGCGGAAACCGGAGGAACTAGTCACTGTTCGCGGGCCCATCGTGGAGAGCGATGGAAGCGTGAATATCAGCGAAGTTCGGACGGTGCATGTAGCCGCAGTCGGTATTGACGTGTGGAACCCTGCCTTTGATATCGCGCCTGCCGAGTTGATTGACGCGATTGCCACGGAAAAGGGCGTTGCTGAGAAAGATGCGGATGGGAAATTCCACTTGGAAAAGTTCTTCTAGATTAGTTCCTATATACACATATGCTTCATTCTAATTTAACGCCTTGACTTCCGCCTCGTCGACTTGAGGTAAACGCTCGGCAATCTCGATGCCGTCGGTTAGTAACTGGATTATATCGTCTAACCGCTGCACGACCACATCAGTCTCAGGCGCTTCCTTCAGATGCCCATTGACGTCTGATTCGAGTAAAATCGTAGTAACCCCCGCCCGATGACCAGCAAGCATATCGTCGACCGAGTCTCCGACCATAATCAGGTGTTTTGGCTCAATGTTCTAATAAAGACTCTGTTAGTCTACATCACCCGTCAGAAATCAAATACGCGTACCCAATGCTCGGCAATATGTAGAATTCCAGCCGGTGAAGGTTTCGGTGGTTTAAACTCGCGCGTCACAATTGGATGAAACAACTTGGCGGGCAAAAAGGTCTTGAGGAGGTGCTGGACTGGGGTATCGAAGTTGCGTGTGCAGATTGCTTTTAAGAGCTTCCGGTGTTCCAGGAACTGCTACTGTCAGTGGGGCTAAACCGACTGCGTGAAACATCTGGTCACGTAGAACTCACGTCCATAAGCTCAATCAAGCCTGAGAGATTGAGTTAGTAATTAGGAAGAGTAAACCACGAGTATAGAGTGCAAACACGGACCTGGCTGGGGTTCCTGCGTCCTTGTTAGCAAAATGCAGGTGCACAAGTTACATCAATTGACTTACAATCTGCACCATAGCGTCCCGCTCCACCTGTCTAACTTTCTCATGAGCCATTTCCTGTTCGGCTACTTCGAGTGAGTAGATATGGTCCAGAATATCGACTCCACGCGTGATTCCCAACACGCGACGCATTTCGCCAAACATCCAGGTCTGCGGCAGACATAACGTGCCGTCCATGTCGAAGACAAGACCCCGGACTGGGATGTCGGTCGGAAGGGAGGGTGTGAGAATTAGACGAGGCATTGCGCGTGCGAGTCGGTTCATGAATTGGCAGCAATTGTGTGGATATGTGGAGCTGATGTGGAAGTGTTTGAGCCCTATCGACGCGTATAGTGAAGTTTGGCCGGTGGTTACATAAGCACATACTACAACTTATCAGTCTTCAAAGACTAGTTTACACAATGATCAGACGCCTAGTAAGTAGTAGCGAAATGTGAATACAAAGTAGTGACCTTGAAACCTGCTGATCTTGGATCTATAGTGAAGGCCTACAGTGTTCACAGGCTTTTAGTGGACGAACTGAACAATTTGGGAAGGGCTCCGCTGTTGTTGTATTTCTCCCTCAGATTAAATCGGTGTAGCGAGTTTCAGACTGGAAACGAGCATCAACTCAGTCAAGTCGTAGCCCGAGAGCTCTCTGAGCCTCTCTCATCTCTGAATCAGGTGCAAAGACTGAAAACAACAAGTTACTTCACAGCGAATGCGTAACAGAGTGTTGGACAGTCATACTCGCCGTAGCAAGAAAGAAGGAGCAGTGTTTTGCTATGACCGCATTGAGCCCAGTATTGGTGACCAGCGTACGGGGCTGTAGTGCACTAACCTCAGTGCTTCCGTCCCCAGTTCTGAAGTGCCCGTTGCGCCAAAAGGCCACCGCGTTTTGCACCAAATCCACGCCCTCGACACGCCCTTCGTCTCCTCCATAAATGTCCGCCGCCAGCCCCGAGGACGCGTCCGCAGCCTTGCCGCCGCCTCCCGCGACCGAACCCGAGTCTGTTGCTGTGGCAACGCCGTCCGCGCCGCTACCCGAGCCCGAACAACAAATCCCTGCGTCTTCCTCACTCGCGGCTTCCTCCGCGTCCACGCCGTTCTTCCCCGACGACTTCGACTCTGGCTCTGCATACTTCTCCCAGGTCGCGCCAGAACCGGTGATGAATCCTACAATAAATAATACGGCGGCCGTCTACGACGCGCACGCGTGGGGCAACGACGGATTCGCGGAGCACGACTATCTTGCGGTCGACGAGGCCAACCACCGCGATCAAGATCAAGATCAAGAGCACGACGGCCATGATCCGCTGGAGCAAGACGCGGAATCCGGGTACGACCACGGGTCTCGTCCGCAACCTACAAGTCGAGCGTCGCTGTGGGACTCGGAAGACGACGAGGTTGCACCGGAGCACGCCGAGGCGCCGGCTCCTCCTTCACCGCCTTCCCCGCCGCCCGTTGTCGCGAGAGCCCCGGTCGCGCTTCCGACCGCGCCAATTCTTCCGACGAATACCAGCCAACAACCGCGTTACGCGTCCTACGATCCACAGGCGTACTATCATCGCGAGCCAGCTCACGCGAGTCCGTATCCGCCCACGCAGCCGCCGCAGCATCGCGGTGCGCCTGCCTCGTTTGCTCCTCCACAGCAGCGGCAACAGCAGCAATATCAACAACAACAATACCAAAATCAACAACATCCGCAACACCAGCAGCAACCTCGCAATGATCAGCCTACTGAGTATGTTCTGCGGACACGCGTCACCGGAATGGAGCGCTCAGGACGCAAAGCACCTCTGATCCGCTTCGACGCGTATACGAACTTGCCGCGCTTTCGCACGACGCAGTTTCGCGACATTCGGCGCACGCACTCAGAGTTTCTCAAATTTTTTAAGCATCTTTGCATCGCCAATCCTGAGTGTCTTGTTCCTACGATCCCCATGGAAACGACCTCTGCGGGCGCCGGGACTGACGAGGACGAGTACCGCATCAAGGTCAACTTTCAGAAATGGCTGGACCGCATCACCTCCAATCCAATTCTCATGCGCGACGACGAGATGATGTACTTCATTGAAGCCGACTTTGGATACACCCCTATCACGAAGATCAAAGCGCCTGCCACCGGACTGCGTCGCAAAGCTATTAAACAACTACAACCGCCGCCAGACGACTGTCAGGATCTCGTTTCGTTTAGACCTGTTGCGAAGCAGTTTTTCCTGGAAGCTAGCGCAGTTCACGATCGGCTGGAACGCGTCAGCAAAGTTCGTAAGAGCCTCGGCATGGCAGAGATCGAGCTCGGTCACAAGTTCACCAACCTCACGTCGCTCGAGTTCCAGTCTGGAATGATCAACATGTGGAAAAAGCTGGGCAAGACGGTTATGGGCGTTGGTGACATTGAGGGTGCCAAGAGCATTGCCGAGATGTCGACGTTTGGCGATGGTCTGTCGTGGCTCGCGAACGACGCATACGTCGTCAAAGAGACGCTCACGAACCGCCAGATTATGATCCGGGAACTAATTTCGGCTCAATCGACTTCCCGAAGTCGCCATGCTACTGCTGCACGTTTGCGCAGCTCGGCTACAATTAACCCACTACGTGTCGACGAAGCGCTAAATTCGCTCGAGGACGCGAAGCAGGTCGAGGCTGCTCTCACTACGAAGGTCAACCGGGTCACCAGCAGTCTTGTCATGGAGAAGCGGCACTGGTTCTCGGCTACCGAGGGCGAGCTGCATGAGTTTATCGCTGACTATGTTCGTCGCATGATTGACTGTGAACGGAGAACGCTGGCAGTGTGGGAGTCTATTCGTGTCGATGTGCGTGGCGCCGATGGTTCTGGTGGCGGTGGACTTTCGCGGCTCGGGCGGAGTGAGTTGCCGCCGGTTGGTCGCCGGAGCGATATGACGACAAGTCAAGGCCCGAAAGGCGATAGTTGGAGTGGAGACCGTCGGACAGTGCATGGGAATGGGTTTGTGCCCACGTATGATGAGCAAGACGATGAGGAAGGCATTTCTGAGGTTGACGCGAAGAATGCCGCTGTTATGCTTGCTGGGTCGACGTTCTAGTTTATTTTTTTTAATTGTTTGTAGTCGTTTTGTTGCCCATTCTTTGTCGTTTTTGGCTGTTTCTTTTGTTGCATTGTGGTATGCCCTTCATGTTGATTTTAGTTAGGTAGCTGAGAGAATGATGTTTTCGGTGTACTAAGTACTTTTGATCTAGTATTTGCCATCACTTATCAATAAACTTTCTATATTTACACATCGAACTATATAAAACCTATATATACCAAAACGCCGAATACTTGACATCATGCACAAACTCTCACACTCATACTGGCGTTCTAACGGTTACTCCACGCAGCTCTCGTCTCGCGCGCAATTGCACTCAGCGTACTCGAAGTTCCCGAGAGCGACAACGTCGTAGACGCGATGGACCCCTTCTTGTTACCATGCAGCTTTCCAATCTCATCGACCGCTGCCGCGATATCATTGATATTCGTCTCTACTACCATTCCACCTTGCACAATCTCATTCAACACCACATGCAAGACTTCCCATCCAAAAACGAGATCCAGTTCACACACGTTGTCAAAGCATCGGTCTAGCGACTCGACAAGCACTTGAATCAAATCCAGGATTCCAAGCTCAGATTCTTGCTCGTCAACCACAAATACAAAGTAAAGCGTAGCGTAATGTCGGTAGATTACTCGAATATCATCGAGCTCTGACGAAAGCATTGGCGGAGGAGTCAGAAAGTTGCATTGCGTCGATGGACGGGATGAGAGAAGCTGGAAGAGCTGTGATATGAGAACTTGCTGGGTTTGAAGATCCTGCCACAATGTTAGCCAAGCAAATCAAACCAGTTCTCAAACAAAGCTTCCACTGCATACCAATGGAGTGTAGAACTTGGTTAGCCGCGGCATACCGAAGTTGTTGACTATCTCGAGGTTAGTAAACCGTGCTTATCGCAGCAGATTGTCCGGCAGCTCTGGGTTCCCAAAAGACTTACAGATCATTACTGCGTTAATCATCTTGCCGGTATTATCCTTGCTCCACTTATTAGAATGAATAAGAGTGATTTAGCTGTTCAATTGGAGACTGTAGCTGTCGTCTGATCAACTCCGATAGCGCTCGTGTTGGCAGCTTACCGAGACGTTGCGACCGAGGCCACTTTAAACTTAGGCGGATTTCAATCCCCATGTTAACGTTAAACCCACAGCGCCCCTAGAATATACTATTCTGGTGACAGCCATAACTCAACATCCAAATATACAAATTCGAACATCTCACCAATTCCACATCCTTGATCCGACAATTAACACACCAATCTACGGCGACTTGATCTATATATTTTGTGCTGTCTTTTTTACGTTTGCTCGAGCTTTATTTGCATTTAGCACTAAATTAGCAGCCACTATCAGTCGCAATGTCGGATCTCGACGAGGATTTGCTTGCCCTTGCCGGTGCTGGTGGAGACGAGGAAGTTTCAAAACCTGCTCGGAAAAGAGCAGCGCCTAAGCGACGTGCAGTTGCTGCGAAACGAAAGCGGAGATCTGGGTATGTTTTTATGCGGGACGAGAGCGGGGTTGTTGATGTTCTAGTGTTGTTGTTAGCATCGCCCCAAGTAAAGCATTGAAGCTGACGAGATGTGGTTAGAGACGACAGTGAAGACGAAAACGATCTCGACTCTGCTGGCGAAGATAAGGGAGATGATTCGGACTTTGAGGCAGGATCTAGTCGTCGGGGAGACGATGATGACGACGCGGACGCGAATGGGGATGACGATGACTTGGGCGACGAGTTTATCAATCCGTATCCCTTGCTTAGTAAATATAAGGACGAAGAAGATATGAATCGGTTAGTATTACGCGATATGACTGTTACCAAGAACGGCTCTAATATGTGCACGGCAGTCTGGAAGCCATGGGCGAGTTTGAACGAGAACAAATTCTGTTTGACCGTTCGCAAGAGGTATACAACATTTCGATTTATTTTGTACGTCGTCATGTTTGACGCTGACAAAATCTAGATGCAACGTTTCAACGAGCGGATATATCTTGCACAGCGTCTTCGTGATGATAACAAGCGACCTGCCAAAGGAAAGGCTACTAGAAGTATGATTCGCTTCCGTCTGGTGTTCAGTAGCGTTTATGGTATCTGACAACATATTGCAGGCTCAAAGCGTGATGCACCTAAGGGTACTACCAAGCGATCGCAGTTATCAGAGTTGAAGAAGAAGCGCGAGGAGAAGAATGTTCGCGCTAGGCAACGAGTAAGTGCTGTATTTTGACGCGAACTGAAAAACAAATACTAAAGATTCTACTAGACTGGTGACCACGAATTCGGAAGTACTTCGTTCCAATACGATGAGGATGAGGAAGATGAAGAAGAAGAGGATGAGGATGATTTCGAAGTCGAAGACGACCAGGAACTAGTGTGGGCGACACCGGCTGCGAGTAAAGAGGTGACCGTAGACGATATCAATCGGGTTCGAATCGGCCGGTCGCTTTTTGCAAAATACTGTCATTATCCAGAGTTTGACAAGATTGTTGCAGGTATGCTTACGTGTAAAGTATTTTTAGTGAGGTGCTTGTTTCTAATTTTCGATTGCAGACTGCTTTGTGCGGATCAACATCGGGTTTGACAAGAACAAGCAAAAGGAAATATATCGCGTATGCCAGATAAAACGTAAGTCGTTACTGTTTGTCAAAGTTGTGAATACTGGGCTAACCCTTTTTAAGATCTGGTGGAGGGAAAGACATACTCGTTCCTTAACCGAACTGTGAACACGAGTCTGCTAGTTACCCATGGTGCTGCTGAGAAGACATTTGAAATGAGCCACTGCAGTGACAAGCCGTTCTCTGAGGTAAGTGCCGAATCTTTCTCATCTAATTACAGACTTGCTAAGATAGTTCTACAGGAGGAATTTGAGACCTGGAAGCAGACCGTCAAGTCTGAAGGAATTTCACTGCCATCAAAGCGATTGTTTGACGCAAAGTTTCAACAGCTTAACTCTATGCGAGATCGCTCACTTACAGCCGTAAGCTTTTTTTTTGTTTAACACTTGTTGCTTGGCTAACCACTCTTTCGAATTATAGGATGAGATCAACAATATGATCGACTTACGGCAAAAGCTGACGGAAAACAAGCCTACCAACGCTGTTTTGCAGAAGACTCTGTTTACACAATCTCGAGCTATCGCTCTTGCTAAGGGCAATCTGGACGAAGTCTCCGAACTAGATGCCAAGATCGCTGTAATCGATGAGCAGCAAGAAATCAAGTTATCCAGCACGGTTACCGATTCGCCTCTTCAACGACTCGCAAAGGTCAACGAGCGCAACCGTCGCGCGAATTTGGATGGCGTGCGTAAAGCCGAAGTGCGTAACAATGAAGAACGTCGCAAGGCCATGTTGAACAGCAAATCGGCAGTTACGTCAGATCCGTTCAGCAGACTGAAGACGAACCCGAGAATGTACTTTGATTCGACTTTGAACGCAGAAGAGGAGTCCGCTGCTGCCGCGGCGGCAGAGGCGGCGGATGATGCGGAGGAGACAGAGGCTGAGAAGGAGAAAAAGCGAAAGCTGGCGGAAAAACTTGCGAAGCAGCCGCTCAGTGTGATTGATGACTTGATTGCGAACACCGATTTTGGTGTCAATATCGAGTTTGAGTTGTAAAAGGCGCGAGTGTGTGATTTATAACTATTTATTATAAATTAAGCGTGTATACTATAAATATCTTAGCTAGTTCGGCCGACTGGCGAGCTAAAGATGATCGTACTCGGATTGGCTCATCGAGACACCATCTCCAGTCAGGCTACTGTTAATTTTCCCATCCTTCTTAGCTCCTTACATACAAACTTCCCAAGTCTTACGGTCAGATTTGAGAGACTGGATTAAGAGCAGAAGCGATCGTGCAACTCAGCACAATGCGGCACGTGTTAAAATAAATTTCCATTTTAGGAAAGTTGTAATTAATATCACATCTAGCCGCGAATTGCCGCCGAAACCCATTGTGTGATGTGACAGCCCTACTATATATATTTGTCGCAGCTCCCAACATCTCTTTTCTCTTCTTTCAGTTTTTCACATCCACCAATATCTCAGATTATCTCTGCAAATTCCCCGTAAGGTCGAAGTTGATTTTGATGCAGAGCAGTCTACGGAGCATGCAGTTAAGCCTAAGAAGTCCTGCAATCACACCACATACACAAAAGGGCTCATCACAGAACGATCGCAATCAATACGTGAGCTATCTCCTACATCAGATTCGACCGAAGACAAAGACGTATTCCACGACGACAAGTCCGTAATGTTCTACGGCACCCTGGATCAATGTGACGAGGACTCTATTATGCGCCCATTCTACGGTGAAATGGAGCCGTTCACGGCTGCTTCATCAACATACTCTGGAGTTTCAATTGGACCGCTTGAGAACAGATACGCGGATACGTTCAAGATGACGACCGCTGAGCGACTTGAAATGGAACGCACTCAAAATACCACGAATGCGATATTCCCGCGACAGCGAGCAACAAAGACGCGGACACAGAGTACTGCCGTTATATACCCCTCAGTCAAATCCACAGATAAGGATACCACGCAAGATACCGTAGACAATACCACCGGCAAAGTTCGAAGGATACGCCGATGCTCGCCCGGATGTTTCTCTTCCTTCTTTTGGAGACGACGGAGAAATGCGCACGATTCTTGAGCGCGATCGATCATGGACTCGAAACGCATGATCCAAAGCGCATATTCAAGAAACGACTCAAATGACCTCTAGTCGGTGCTTTCAGATATATGCTATATATACCAAAGCTAGAAGCTCTATGAATTGCAATTATAATTGAAATTACTTACTTTTATACATCTTATTCGCATAAACACTTTACACTTCCAATTCCAGTCCATATCCGCGTGACGACAGTCCCCATTAACAAGCACAGTAATGAAGTGGCAGTAAAAGTCAATCCTACGAGAAACTGTCGTGCACGTAGATGTGTAGAGGAACTAGTTGATGCTGTTCGAGCGCCGATGCGTAAGGATATATCGCGAACCGTTGATGCTGTTCGGTTTCTGTCGGTCGGCCGCGTCAGAACGTGCGATAAGCCAACGCTTCAAGTTCGCCGTCTACGCATCTGAACCACCAACCAGTCACAAATCACAATCAAGTAAGTATAATCCAATAAGCAAAACCACTCCAAGAAGTAGCTGCGCAAAGCTGTCGAGGTTTAGGAGTTGCGAGTCCAAACTAGAGGCTTAGATAATTACCCTAACCCTGATTTCAAATTATTAAAAAAAAAAAAAAAAAGAAACATACAAAACAAAAATACAAAATTCAAAACAAAAAACAAAGCAAACAGAAAACAAAAACAAATGGAACGGAGACGGACGCTACTCACTTCGCAAGTCGCTGCGGACGAACCCAGCTCCCGCCAGCCTTGACCTGGATTCGCCCGCACCGGCCGACGAAGCAAAATAGGCCGCCCGAAGGCCCAAATGCCACGATCTCCGCTCCATGATTTTATTTATCGGCTCTCTTTGAATATCCAGAGTCCCCATTCGGGCAGCATGCTGAAAATACAGTGGCGAGGGAAAACCCACCCGCCCGTGGGGAAAAACCTCGCCAGACCCGGCGCTGATCACACGCGCTCTGGCTAGTGGCTGCGTTAGACCTCGTCGCTGGCTGTTCGGCGTTGCAAGACTGTCGGGCCAGAGCGCGTGGACTTTGCTGAGACTGAATCCGGTCCTGGGAAGCCGTCGGAAGCCATCGTCGTCGTCCTGCCGTCGCGGGCTGCTGAGAAGCCGAGTGGAGAGCGGGGAGGAAGCGGGCGGCGCGGCGGGGATTTATATACTGAGCGGGTGTGCGGCTTTATTTGATTCGGACGGGGACGATGGCGAAGTGGACCGGAGCGATGTTTACGCGCTTCCTAGTTCGGACTATAGAATTTAAGTCACGTGTACTTTCAAGTTGCGCTGATTTTATTTAAAAAAATAAATAATGCTCCTTCCGACAACTTCTTTATGAGTGAGCCGCGACGCTGCGGCTTCCGGCCAGGTCCTGTTCTGGCGTCTTTACGAGGATGGGTCCAGTTGACTGTTGCGTTCATAAATCGACTGCAATTAAGGAGCGCGTAGCGTTGGAGAATCTGAAGAGAGAGTGAGAGACTATACTGTAAAGGCTACTAGCCAGACTCAGGAAAGTCATACTACAGTGCTCAAGATGTGAAGATAATAAATAAATTTTATAACTATTCTACGGTTCTACGAGTGCCTTGGTTTTTTTTTTTTTTTTTTTGTTTCGCCGTCTGAAGACATCTTGGTGTCCCAAAGACATCGGCAGGGAGAGGAAACGTTCAAAACGTGCACAGCCGAAACTGCCAAT
>JAJLTV010000113.1:0-42570 GCA_030568405.1 Myxozyma monticola | reverse complement strand
CATTTGACGACTCGGGTGTGGAGCTTCTGCAGTAAACTTTTTTTTTCATTTTTTTAAAGGTTACCCGGCTTAGTATACTGGGGATGTAAAACCGAATTGTGAATAATGTTTAACGTTAATAAATTCGTGGCTCTGTACCCGTAATAATTTAAGTCTATTTTATGTTGTATTTATGCAGGGTAAGGCGATTAGATGCCTAACTTCCACCCCCACAATTGTACACCATTGAGGCACTTTTACTGCAGATTATCTGTATACAGAGCTTTTTCCTACATATATGGTCGTTAAGGTATAACACATGGTTGGTGTTCCAGGTGGAAGTCGTGGGTGTTCAGCCTGCAAGCGGCGGCGGATCAAGGTATGTCAGCAGAAGAACCCGATAAGATCAGGATCCTGATAGATCATTCAGTGCGATGAGACGTATCCACATTGTTTGAAATGCCAAAGACGAGGTCTGAACTGCGATGGACCGGTGACCGGAATGAAATTTGTGGGACGGATCGTTCGCAAGGATCCTACGGTCGCACTTCCTAGCGACAGTGATGACCAAGAACAGGGGGATCAGGCAGTCATGATGCATGTTGCGAACCATAACGATCTCAGTTACCATGACGGTCGAATCAAGCGCCTGAAGATCTCAACCAGCCCGGAAAATCTCACTTTGTTCCCGGAGTACGATTTACTGTGTCACTTTGTCGTCACTGTCAACTCTCATTTCGTTTCGCAGCAGAAGCCACTTCGTTCAAGTGCCGATACAGCAACGAATAGCTGGAATAGCGCAGTCGCACAACTGGCTCTTTCGACTTTTACGACAGCAAGTACGCTTGCAGTGCGTGCGTTTGTTGCGCGTTATTATTCTTTGATTGCCCACGATGATGAGATGGACCTTATTAGCACACGGTGGTATGTGCAAGCTCTACGATCACAGAGCAAAGCAATCGGTTTCCTCTCTGAAGCCACGGGAGGTCAGAACGGAACTGAATGGGTAGATGATTACTCTCGGTATGGAGCAGCCGTGAATCAAGATGATTCTCCTCGACTTGCTGAAGATGCACTGATCCAGCTCCAACAGTCATACGGTTTGCCTATGATGAAAGACGATTGTATTAGCGCTGGATTTTTCCTGTCATTATACGAATCTTTCACGCGTTCACATCCCTCCGAGTCTTGGCTTCTTTTGACTAGAAGTGCGGTCATGCTCATGGAACAACGCGGACCCCAAGCTTACAAATCTGGTATGAATCAGCTACTACTGGACTCTATGAAACCTGTACTGGGTATGTACGCAGTTCTGGTTCGCAAAACGTCATTACTGAGTAAGCCCGAATGGCGTGCGTGTTTGCCCCCGACGAATTCATTCTCGATCTATCACTACAGCTGTGATTTAATTTTGAAGGTTGCCGAGCTAGAAGAGCAAGCAGAGACAATGTTTGCTCACGCGTTCTCTACGGCATGTGATTCTGATACATGCTGCGATGATGACAAAGCGACTCATAAGCCAGTTTTGAGAGTGCAGTATCGAAATGAATCGGGTTGGGAAATGGCTGCTCGGCTACATGAGTCGTTAAACATGGCTCAAGAAAAGCTAGAAATTGTTGTTCAAGCCTACAACGAGAAAAGTGCCACCCTACTGGCGAATCGGTCAGATAGCTTTGATTTTGCGGGACTAGAGAATCCTTACGCCACTACAAGATGTCCGGCAACAGGCGACGATGCAGAGTGGATCCGGACGCACTTTTTCAAGCCCGGAAAAATTTTCCTGTCTTATGTTGATTCGCGGTATACGTTTCTTTATTATATTCAGCGGCAAGTCATGGCTCATCTACAGGCCATCACGAGACCATACGCCGTTTTGCCATTCACTCCGAATAGTCAACCCAGCACAGGTTTCCTTACTCGTGCTATCGACTCATACGCCGCTGAGCGCCAGAAAGAGATGCGGATATGTACGGAGTACTTGATGCGTATGACCGCATTAGGCGTATTGTCGCCACGCTGTATCTCCTTTGTGAAAGCGTTATTACCAATCTGTGACGTGAGTGACGAACTTCAGGATCCGATTGAGCGCGGATGGCTTTGGTACCAACTGCGCAAGACATACGATACTTGCGATGTAGAGTTTTTAAAGACTCAGGACCCACATCGGTATAAAACTGAATCGGAATTGTTTGGGGCGCTCAAGCAGTGTCCTGGTTGTGGCGAGCGGATTCGCCCGGGTTGATTGGATGTATCGATGGGAGGGGTTTTTATGGAGTTTGGGAGTATGGAATGGTTTGTTCAGTGGCTTGAATGTACATATGTAACAGTAAATGACGAGTTAATTAGCTCTCCCTTCAATTAAACTAGCAAGCAAAGAACTAGTCCATATCATTTTGTATCTGCGGCACAGCAGAACCCGCAGCGCCAGCGCCCGGCGCACCACCAGAAAACAAACTACCCATTAAATCCTGCAGCATGTTGCCCTGATTCCGGACCTTGATGCCGAAATAAACCTCCCCAATCCGATCCAACGCCTCATCAAACGCGCCCGCGTCACCAATCTCAGCCTTATATCTGAACCGCAACCGTCTGTACAGATCCTGGTTTCCGCGCTGGCATGACTTAATCAAAAGCTGGAAAAAATCCAGAAGCGGGATATTTGGAAATACGGTGACTTCATCGCCTGCTGCGGAGGTGATTTTCTGTGCGTTGGGAACACGGCCTGAAGATTGCAGACGGTCGATGAAGATGGAAAGTGAGACGTTGGCGTCACGGATGTTGGAGACGGTAAGGTAGCCTAGAACGGCGCGGGAGATGAAGAACGCTGCTGCTTCGGTTTCCGGGCTTTCGTTGAACCAGTCAAATAGAAGATTGCTGAGGATTGGGGCACTATCCTTGGTGCCGAGTAGGAGATATCGCTCAGCTTCGTAAGGTAGATCCTCTGCATGGTGTTAGCAAGAATACACAAAGTCTCATGTATCCCAAGTTTGTACAAACCATTAGCAAATGCTGAACCAAAGATGTGGAATAACTCGGGATCACCGTATTGCACTTCCCCAAATTGCGCAGACCACTGAACCGCATCTTGAATGAAATCCTTCCTGCGCGGTTCATCTGCCTTAAACATTTTGAACAATTGCACAACCCGCGCTTCAAAATAAAAATCAATTGTCAGTTTTTGATCTCCACGCATTCTCTATTTCACAAGCAATTGTTTGCGCAGCTTACCTTTTGACGTCGCATCAACTGGGATCTTGCCAGTTTTATACGTGTCCACTAGGTATCTAGCAAGATCTCCACCGCTACCACCTTCACCAGCAGACAATAACTCTTGAGCTCCTTGGTACAACGTATCAATAGCCTGATCATATTCCTTAGCTTTGTTAAACCGAGCGGCAACGGTCTTGATAGCTTGATGAGCTTCGTAGAACTGTCGGTCCGCGATTCTGTTTTTGCCGGTGTTAGTACGGGGGCGTCCATGGAGATCTTGAAGAGGCAATACATACCGTTGCCGGACACGAACAATTGTCTTTTCTATCTGCCTGGCACTCATGTCTGCGACAATCAAATATGTATGGTCAGGTCGAGCTGTGTATAACTATTGTGATGTGTACAATCGAATAGTTAGTTATAGATCTTCGGTCGCTGTATAGCTTTAAGTTTCAACTCGAGATTTCAATTTTTAAATCGATCGTCGACCTCGATAATCAAATTCGCTAGATCCACAATAATTCAATTACTGCTTTGATCAATGAACAACAACAGCCTACTCCTAGAAATATCACTTTGATTCGCTTAATTGTTGCAAAATTCGCGGGGCATTTACAGTGCAAGGATTAAGGAATGATCGTGAAGCGCATTGGTGAATGCTTAGATAGAAAGTATCAGATCGATGCTCCACAAAAAAGTAGCGCCTTCCATTTATTTTAGCGCGCATGTATATTCTATCCTTGAAATTTGAATACAAAAAAAACAGACATAAAACTAGATGTATCTACCGCTTTGTCTTGAGCAGACCCTTCATCATATCAAACGAATTCCCGTCTGGTTGCAGAGTATACTTCACACCCATAGGTCTTCCATCAAACGAGACTTCCTCAACAACCAACATCCCGAAGTCCATCGAAATACCCCTAATAACGGCTTTCGTTCCGCCATACATATCCAATTGTACTTGTGCGTCGTTATGTAACCATCTTGAGTAGTATAAAGACTCGAAAGGCCCGAATCCCTGGGTCCGGAATGTGTTGTACATGGTCTCAAATAAACGCATGATCCGCGCTAGAAGAACTTCGAGTCGGAATGCGTTGATTGCTGGCAATGCTCTCTTTCTGCGAGACGCATTAAGCGTCGCGACAAGAGTGTTGAGAGAAATCGAGGGTGCTGGGTTAGCCGTATTGATGCCACAGCCGACAACGAGTAGATATTCATTGTCAACGTAATTGCTGTTAACGAGGATACCGGCAAGCTTGAGGTATTCCGGAGGCAAAGGGTACTCGTTCGCAGCAACAGCGGGCGCATAAGCCGGATTCTTAGCGTATACGTCGTTTGGCCATTTAAGTCGTACACCAAGTTCGTCGCAAGAGGGACCGTACGAGCTGATTGCCTCGACGATCGCGAGAGCGGCAATGTATTGAACAAAGACCAGTGGCGCAATTGCTTGAACGGCAATTGGGTGACGGATAACGATTGAGAATGCAAGAAGCCCGACAGGCGACACCCACACGTTTCCACCGCGACCGCGGCCAGAGACTTGGACTGTTCCGACGTTTGTGAATCCGGTAGGCAGTTTTCGAAGGAGAGATAGATTGCGGTCCAGCATTGTCGACGTTGATGTCACGACTTCAGCGTAATTAAGAATCGCGCCAAACGTTTGTTTTGAAGCACCGGGAGGTGAGAGCTCTTTGTAGTATAGCATGTGATCCCAGTAAGGAGTCTCGCGCAGAGATGGATACGGCCGACTGTTGGCTGCATTTTGGTGCAAATAAATAATATCCTGCTTGACCACATCGTCTAGACTGGCCATTTGCGATGCATCAATGTCGTCAGACGGTAACGACTCGCCTACTTGTTGCATGTCAAAAACCGAATCTGCAGCAAGTGAAAAAACGAATGTATCCTGTTCGCCAGCATGCTTGTACTTTCTCCGGCCTGAGAAACCAGGAACAGGTACCAAAAAGTTCTCTTCCGCCGTGAACGACTTCCATAAACGCTCCAAGTTGTCAGGCACAACAGACGTCATATGAAGAGGCGTAGGCATCGGTGGCGTGTCCTCGGTGACATCCGAACTGACATTGAGTCCCAGCTTCGTCAACATGGCTTTCACGAATTCCATTCGCTTCGCGTTGCTGTCTAGCAATTCCTGTACCATGTCGTTGTAAAATGGCGGAAGATCTTGTCCAGTTTGGCGTAACCGCTTCGGCGAGAATTCAGGATGCGGACCCGTGAGCACGACAGATCCCTCGCCGACCTTCATATATACGATAGCCGCATCGCCGCCGGCGATTTTTGTAGTCTCCTCGTATCGCGCCAAAACAGTCACATTCTTGAAACTATCCGCATCGACAAACACACCACCGCCATTGTAATACGACGAAAACACAAACGTCGGCTCATCATCGGGTCCCGATCCGCGCTCGGGACCTAAACCTGGCAAAGCAGTCGTGTTGACGTTGATCTTCGCTGCTCGAGCTCCTGATTCGGAATCATAAACAAATCCAGCAAACGCCGTACCACGATCAGTGCCGGGGTAAAACGCCAATTCACGAGACCCAACGACCGCGTACTTTGGATCATTCTCCTCAAACTCGACACGTGCCGACCCGAAATACCCACCCGCGCAAAACCCGAGAAACCGGCCTCCTCGCCGAACATAGTTCTCAATCTTCTTCGTGCCCGCTCCGTTCAAAGAACGACAGTACGGTAGATCAGCGCCTCCTGGAATCGCAAGCAACGCAGTCGTGGTCTGCCATGGCTCGTTGATGAGCGCGGCCGCGTCGATGGAAGCGACGGCGTAGGAGTTTGAGAGAACTGTGCGCAGGGTCGCGGTACACTGTGCAACCGACTCGACGGTCGTGCCCGGGCCTGCGTATACCAGGACGTTCATGGCGAAGCAGCTAGCTAATTGGAGGAGGGAAGAGGGGGGCAGTTGGTTTTATAGATAGGCCGGCGACCCGGTGTTGAGTCTGCGTTGTGTCTGCGTTGGGCAGCCGGGTAATTTGCGTTGGGGAGACCTGCAGCCGCACGATGCGCGGCGAGCTCATCGCGTTCAGATTGAACCGACTATAAAATACTTCTAGCTGACGGGAATTGCGAGGCTGAGAAGCAGGAATTCTTGTCCAGAACAGTTTACAAGCTAAAATTTGATAGAAAGCTCAAATGAGAATGGTTACTCGGTCTTCGGCAAGTGGACCGGACGGGATTTTAGATTCTTTAGAGCTATGGCTGGGAGTCGAAAATATGCAGATTTAACTAAAAAAGACGCGTCGCAGGCTTGCAAGTTGCAACGAAACTAGTATCCGATAGCCTATAAGCTATATACGTTACTTAAAATAACTTAACCTCGGCAATGGCCTTCTCATGCAAAGATTTCATCAGTGCCGCGCCAATCGAAACAGCTTTGGCGGCGTCCTTGAGGTTGAAGTTAGGCTCCTTGTCCTCCAGAATCCAGTCGCGGAAGGCCTCCATCTCATGCTTAAAGGCAAGACCGAAGACTTGCATCTGCGTCTCCGGACCCTCCATGCGTGTGCCGTTATCGTCCGAGAACTCGATATTAAGTAAACGCGGCTGACCATTGATGAGGATACGGCCCTTGGTGCCAATGACCTCGGTCATAGAGTGGTGACCGTGACGATTGTTGCGCGACCCGTAGACATTCACGATAACATCGGATCCCTCAAAGGTGATGATGCCCATGCCATCATCAACGTCGCCGCAATCTTTGAACATGGGGAAGACGTTCGTAGTGCCGGTGGAGTAAGCGGTGAGAGGAAGCTTATCCTTGCCGAGGAGGAAGAGACAGGCATCGATGTCATGGATGCAGCAGTCGACAAAAATACCACCGGACGACTTGATGTAATTGATAAAGTACTCATTGTTCATGATCAGATCGGTCGTCTGCGACCGTAACGTGACCACATCACCGATCTCGCCAGCTCTGATGCGCTTCGCAGCCTCGACATAGGGTGCAGCATATCGGCGGGGGAAGCCACAGGCAACCTTAAGTTCGGGGTGCTCGAGTGACTCGTAGTAAACGTCCCAAGCAGACTTCGCGTCAGGAGAGATGGGCTTCTCGCAGAACACATGCTTACCAGCCTTGAGGGCGGCGATGACTTGGTCGCGGTGAAAGTGGTTGGGGGTGACGATCAGAACGGCGTCAAAGGCATCGGATGCGATGAACTCGTCGAAGGTCGTGAAGGTCTGAACGCCGTCGACGTTAACTGTTGCCCAGTCGAGTTCGGACTGAATAACAGAGCAGACAGCAGTAACCGCCATAAACCGCGTCTCGAGGATGTTGCTGATGTGGATCTGCCCCATGCGGCCTGCGCCCGCGACACCCATACGTAGAGTCTTCTTTTGAGTCATTGTTCTTTGCAGAGTGCCTGTGTTCGAGTCTTCGAGAGGTGGATGAGGATGTATTGTTACACGAACACATGCTGTGCCAGACTTGCGGGGCCATGAATCCTTTTAAGAGCATGACGCCACGGCAGTGGCACTGAGCCTTGAATAGTTTTACTTTCTTTAGACCGAGAATACAACCGTAGAGAATGTGATACCGACATGCCGTGCCTGGCTCCGGCTTCTTAACGAGACGGCTTCTTCTTCCTTGGAACTTTTTAGTTAAACCTTAGGCATATGGCCGTGTGCCGGCCGGCTCAGACGGCGTCTTGTTAACCCTACGACTTACAAACACGAGTAAACACTTTGACGGGCCGACGGGCGACGCCGCGACGGCTTATGATAGACATAAGTTATAGTTCAGTAATCAGTTTGCCGGGCTTTGAAACTTTTGATTATAGCAGCAAGCAGTAAGCTGTAAGCACTAAGCAGCGTTCTATAGCAGCCTGGCCTTGCAGTCTAAGTAAATAAAGTTGTTGAGACGAGACTCGCAAACAGTGCGGGTTTGACGGGGCGCGCAATGTCCAATGGCTTTTAGCTCAACCAATGTCCAATAGTCCAATATGGCAGATTGACGATATGATAAGTTGATAACTCATAACATCATATTGACATATTCGGCGGTGGTCTACTGACTACGACTGTCATGCACGCTGTGGTGCTGAGTAACGGGCATTCAAGTTGCACCTGGCAAACGCACCTATTTCAAGATCGTGACTTGAGAGCTCCAATTCACTGAATTTAGTGACGAATTTGAGCGACATGGCCACCTAAACGTCGGCTCTCTGTTTGGCAATGAATGGATTGTCAACATCGCAGTCTGTGAGCTAGGACGACGCATACGCGACTTCATTATACTGGTCTGTCTTGATGAACCGGCAAAGGGACCCTGAGAACAAGAAGATGAGACATAAGTATCAATGTACCATGGCAAAGAAAATCTAAAATGCAGTAAAGATTCTCAAGGTAGCAGAAACGTCAAGAGCATAGAAATCTTGGCCGAACCTGACACAACGACATGATGTTAACATGATTCCCCATCGAGCAGCGCAAGATCTAACTGCCCAAAAGTCTCACTAATGGGAGAAGGCGACAACGGCCCAGGTAAATAAAAAATGGAGACATAGTCTAGCAGGCCGCGCATTTCAAGCTTAGAGTGCTCAGACTGCCAAGTAGGAACAGTAGTACTGTAGCCGGGAACTGCTCGACCCACGATAAATCGGAGAGGAAGAAACGAACATTTCAGGATGGCACCGATGGTCAGGACAATAAATCAATCAAAGATGGGCCCGCAGTATCCTGATCGCCAGTATCTATATAACAGAGAGTAAATACGGCACTCCGAACAGTAGAGTAGCGGGGCTTTTTGACGCGCACGAAGTTAGCGAAGCTGGTATCGATTTCGCCCAAAGCTTCGATAAAGGCGACGAAGGCGAGCATGCCGCCTGTGATGCCCTGATTATCCGGCCCGATTATAGTCAAAGAAAAATAAGCAAATACCTCTACACGGGCAGACTATAGCGACAAAGATCCCAAGGTCGCAAAGGCTGTAGTAGTTATTTTGTATAGGCCAAGATCTGTCTTGACCATGTCAACAGAGAACTCGCGGATCACAAATCACAGTATCCACCGCGCTCCCCGCAAGCATCTTCTGCCCCACAGCTGGCCCATCCCATCCTGCGTCCAGCTTCGCCACCCCGCGCTGCGCTCTGCCCATGACCGCAGCCACGAAAAAGAGTGCGCGCGCGTCAGTCGCGTGCAAGCGCTGCCACGCGCTCAAGTCGCGCTGCGATATTCAGGCCGGCACACCCTGCGCCCGCTGCCGTACCCGGAACTTCACCGACTGCACGCCCATCGAGTCCCGTCGCGGGACCTACGACCGCAAGGAATGGAGCCACAGGCGCAGGCAGGCCGCGAACCCTCAGCCCGGGACTGAATCTGTCAGTGGTAGCAATAGTGCGCGCTCCGACAGCTCTGCTATTCCGCTGCCAGTCACTATCGTTACCGCCCTCCCCGTTTCCGCCCCTCCGGTCCTTTCCACTCCTGTCTCGCGTGCTTCGCCTCCGTCCCCGTCTGAGTCAGCGCTTTTTCAGGCTCTCTCTGACAATTCGCCGAACTCCGCCGTTCCTCTCAACCCGCCCGCATCTGTCGCGTCCGAGACCCCAGCTGCCGACTCTCTTTGCGGTCTGCCCGCGCCTAACGCAAACGTCACAAAGTTGAACGGGGCTAAGCCCACAGACTGCCCTCCTAGCCGTCTATGGTCCAAGGTCTTCAAGGATCTTTTTGAGAGCAGCACCACTTCACCCGCTCGTCCTCCGCCGCTCTACTTTGGCGAGTCCTTTCCCGTTTCGTCACTGCTATACAAGGTTCAACACGACCGCCATGGCCAGACGGGATCCCGTCATTTGCAGAGTGACGACTCCGCAGAAGACTCTCCGGGCGAGGCTCCGCGTATCGTTGTCGACGGCTGCGAGCATCCCGTGCACTTGACACCGACAAACATCTCGTATCTCTCGTCTCAGTCTTGTTTTACCAAACCATCACCAGAAGTTCTCGAAGAACTCGTCGCGACTTACTTCAACAAGGCGCACCATGTTTATCCCATAATTGACCGTGCGTCTTTTGCTAGACTCTATCGCGCCGACAAGGTCCCCTGGATGCTCTTGCATTGCATCTGCTTTGTGGCAGCTTCGCACTGTCCTATCGGCGTGCTCTGTCGTGAGAGCGGCTACTCCTCCCGTCGCGCGGCGTGCAAGGAATTCTACTCTCGCGCAAAGTCGCTCTTTGGTCTTTCCTATGAAACTAATAAGATCGTCCTCGTCCAGTCCGCTTTTTTGCTCTCTTTCTGGGGCGGTCTGCCCGACGATTACTGGAACTCCGTCTCATGGGTCAACATGGCTGTCAACATCGCAGAGTCCCTTGGTATGCACCGTGCTACCTCTTCCGCAGCTCTGTCCGACAGTGAACGCGCCCTCTGGCGTCGCATTTGGTGGTGTCTCGTCTTGCGTGACGGTGTCTGCGCCGCCCTACTCGGTAAACCTCTGCGCATCAATCTCTCGCAGTGCGACGTAGGCTTGCTTACTCAGTCTGATCTCGACCTTGATGAGGACCCCGTGCCGAGCAACCCCACTATCTGGAGCACCCGTCGCCTCGAGTATGGGCTGTTTGCCATCGAGAGCACGAAGCTTAATTTAATGCTGCGCAGTATCGTACACGCACGCGACTGCCGCAGCGTCGACACTGACTTTGTTCTTCTGATGCATCGCGCTCTGCAGGACTGGGAAAAGCAGATGCCTAACCAGCTGCGCGAGCATACTCTCTCACCTGACTCGCCGCTTTTCATCTACGCATCCGCTTTGAGCCTGACCTACAATCACCACATGGTCTATCTGCATCAGAGCGCACCAAAAGACTGTGACATTTCTCTCGCCGTTGCACAACAGGCCGTATCCAACATCGCCGAGTTTGGCAGCAACCTTGTCATTGCGTCCGTTATCCCGCACATCCCACAGGATACCTTCGCGTCATTCTTCCTGGCCATTGTTATGCTATTCACTCAAATGCAGAGCAAGGATTGCTCACCAGACCGCATGCGTCTCGTCCGCATGCAACTCAAGGTGTGCGAGATGATTTTACGGCAGGCGCAAGAATATTGGGATCACGCGGACTGGATTCTGGCTGTCTCTGAGAGCCTGCGGCAGAATCTGAATTTGGGTAGACGGGGTAACGATGAGAATGGTGACGATGACGCCGATAGTGATTCTGGAAATTCGACTGGGCGTGATACGGCATACTACCGTGTATCGCATTCAATCGTTTCGAGACGCTCGCTTGGCGATACGCCGTCGGCTTGGATTGCGGATTCTCATACGTCAATCGTTCCGCGCGACACACCAACTGAAGCCGAATTAATGGATATTGACGAGTTTGTGCGCGGGCTGGATCCGAGCGTTAATGTTAACAATGAGACTTCTGAGAACGACAACCGCATGATGGACATTGGCAATTTTCTCTCCGTCATCGGCGGTGTGTCTACGTAATGTGCGGAATGCGTGACGAAGTGTGTATTGGAGAAAGCGTTTGCACGCGGTTATCTCAACAGATATTGTTGGACAATCCTGCTGCACGAGGAGATATGATTGGAGTTTTTGTAAAATTGGAATCTATGCTAGGAATTATTACGCTATGTGACTATGTTATGTTTTTTTTGTGAGGACCCCAGAGGTGATTGTCGAAACGGCACGCCGTGTTTTGTATAAGCAAACTATCTTTTTTTGATCTATAGTGCGATGCGGCGTACTAAAGTGTAACTGCTCAAAAATACAGCCACCTCCACATCGACATATTGCAAATATTGAGCATAGAGTCATAGTCACTAGACAGCTATGGATCTGAGCAATTAGAAAATTGCGACGGCGTTTGGCGGAGAAGACACTCCTCCAACCGCGTTGAAAGGCACACTCGAGACAAAAAACGAAAATCGCTTGAGTCTGTGGCAAAGAACAGCTAGTCCATCGAGATCAAACATCTCACCAATCGGCATACCCCATCCAGCGAGCAAATGATGATGCTGGTTATACTCAGCGACTTGTGGAGGAAAGACTTCCCAACTGACGGCATCGCTTGCAACAGCAACAAAATGAGAATTCCACAACCATCGCAGCATGTCGTCGGTTTCTTCCAATCCAGCATGCTCTGGAACCTCAGCTTTCTGATACGCTTCCTTCTGAGTGGTCGTGTACGAATCCCACTCTTGGATCAATCCGATTCGTACAAAAAGAATATCACCGGGTCTGCTCTCAACGCCGTAATGTGTCATAACTGCTTTGAGATCGTTCAGCGTAATCGTGTGAAGCGAAAACGATGAATACGAGATGCCTTTCTGCTGAGCCCATGAGGCGTAATCAACCAAAATTCCACGCGTAACTATTCCTTGCTGAGCCCAGTGTTGTATTCCGATCCGTCGATTCCCAGGAGTGGTAATTTCCTCACGTGTCGTGCCACCAAACCACACACAATCATCACCTCCATCCGCCACTGACTTCGCATCCTCCGAATTACCAGACATCGTCACTGGTTGCGAATGGTGTCTAAATCCGTCCCATTGTGATGACTGTTGGGGGTTGAGCAAATATTCGTCGTCGAAAGCGCCGTGACTAGCTTCATTAGATAAATCTGCCTTCAGAACAACAATATGGGTACTCGCTTACTCAATTGGAATGACTCTCATGTTATAATTCACCCGTCCAAAGGGCGGATATTCAAGCTTGTGGAATTCCCAGCCTAGTCCAACTCGCTCGCCAGTTTTGATCTCTGACGCGGCAACAGATGCGATATGCTCTGGAGTGAGCAGATTCAACATCCCCAGCCCTTCTTCGTGCGACCCCGGTGGACCCCAAACCCAGAACCTCTGGCGGTTGGGCAGCTCGTCGTAAGACGGCAGATCCCTAAATGACTTTGGAACATCATTCATCATCGAGGCAATGTATCTGTCGAGAACTAGAAAAGACTATGGCGATTACTGAGGAGTAAGAAGATCAATTGATGTTGAGATTCAAACGCAACCGAAGCGGGTACGAGTCGTCATGATCAGGGAATATGGGACCTTATTTGAAAGCCAAATCTACGCCCGCGACGGCTCGATGATTGCTAAAATGACGGCTAAACCGGCTGTAAGACTAAGGCTCCGTAGCCGTATTCACCGGCACAACTAATTTCAAGTTTAACTGCTGCCGTATTCACCGCGCAACTAATTTCGAGGTTGACCCTTGTTAGTAAAATTGTGCATATGAAATGATTCATTGATTGCATATTGGATCTCAAATTCTGATAAGCTAGGTAGTTAGAATGAAGTATAAATCTATCAAATTATTGATTACGTCAAAACATAGAAAACTGAACGCTGTATCGTACCAACCGGCAGCTACTTTCATTCAAAGACACAGCACATCTCAAAATATGACAAAAACACAAAGCGTTGCTAGCATTTACACCTTGTACGGTGGCGGAGAGATACCCGCATCCAAAGCCTTCAGTCTCATAGCCAGCAACTTGGAGTGGAAACGTGTGAGAGGAAGGTATCCAGCCATTATCCAGAAATTGGGTACTCCAGTCTCCTTGTAGGCCGTCCTGATCTCACCCTCCTCATCTACACCCCAAATCGGACCACACTTGCTAGCAATAGTCTCACCGAAGCTTTCTCGAACAGAGTCGATTGCATTTGAGAATCCTGTAGCGAAGACAATCAGGTCAAACTCGCGCTCGCGGCCACCGTTAAGTATTACCTTGCCGTTCTCAAACTTCTCAATGAAACCAGGCTCAACCTTGATTCTGCCGTCGATAACATGCTCGCATGCGCCAGCATCAAAGTAAAATCCACCGTTACGGGTCTGGCCCAAGGTAGCACCACCAGTGCCGCGCTGTCCAAGCCATGTTCGGAGACCACGTGCGTTGAGTCCATCAAGTAGAGGTTTATCGAGATCCGCGATAGTCTTAGCACCACGTCTAGCCAGCTCCTCACCGGGACCGACAGGGGTGGCGAAAAAGAGACGGTCCTGGTCCTCGATGTTGGGGCGGCTGCCGTCGCTCTGGGGACCAAAGTTGCCAATCATGCGGGGTACGGAATTGGTGAGCGACATGATATAAGTCGGCGATCGCTGGAGCAGAGTGACATCTATACCACGACGCGAGCAGTCAAACGCGGTATCAAAACCCGAAGATGAGGTACCGACAACACAGACCTTCTTTCCCACAAACTCTCGCGAGCTATCATGCTCGGACGAGTGGCGAATGACTCCCTTGAACTCAGACATGCCAGGGATCACAGGCATAGTGGGGACACCACAGAGGGAGGTGGCCATGACGACTTGCTTGGGGTGCAGGGTTCTAGACTCCTTGCCCTCCTTGCTGATCGTAATAGTCCAGTTGCCCTTGTCGTCCTGCTCGCCCGATGCAACGGTAGACTTGCACCAAATGTTAAGCTCAAGCGCCGAGGCATACCACTGCATGTAGAGACCCTGTTTCTGAGCGGGAGTATATGTCGGCCAGTGCTTGGGATAGGGGAAGTAAGGCATATCGTCGGCCCAGTGAGGAAAATGGAGCGAAAGGTACTCGTAACGCTTTTTCCAAACATCACCAATCTCGTCACCACGCTCAATAATGAGAGTCTCCATGCCAAGAGCCTTGCATCGGGCAGCAACCGCAAGACCATTCTGCCCTCCACCAATGATGAGAACCTCAGGCGATACACTATCAATTTCCAGGGCTCTCTGCTTCTCCCAGCTGACAGAAGTAGTCATGTGTCCATCAGCAGGAGGAATCTCGGCATACTGCTTAAGTTTTTCAGCGACGGTGTGCATAGTGTAGATCTTCCAGCCCTCTTCAGTCAGAACCACATTGATGACGGCCGACGCCTCAACAAGTTCAGTCTCGAAAGACACAATGAGCTGAAGTTGAGAAAAGTCGGGGTAGGGTCGCAAAATCTTGGGAGCAGGTGCCAGGAAGTGGAAGTTTGTGGCCTTGGTGGTAGGAAAAAGGTCTGTCGCGGCTTTCAGAACAGCCGGCCTGAAATTGAAGGTTCGGTAGTCCCAAGTGAAAGCCAACTTGTCGCGCCAGACACCTAGAAACTTGTCAGGAGTGTTTTTCCTGGTGTGTGTAGAATTAGAGGGAAACTTACCATATTCAAGAAACAGGTCTGCAAAAGCCTGCGCATCGCCTTTGCTCATGGCCCCGGAAAGGGTTGCGACGATGTCATAAGCCTCCTTCAGCGCGTCACATTCTTCAGGAATGTCAACTCCAAGAATATCCGTGGTGGGAAGAGCGTGATTGTACTTGAAATCGTACATGTAGTCGTCCGCTATGGGAGGTGTGAGCGTAGCCTCAACCTCGACATTGTTGAGAACGACTTTTGCCTTGAGGTCGGCGACGCCTGCCTCAGGCTCTGCGACTGCAATGGGAGGAGACATCTTAGCGAAGGTGCAGAAGCTTTGGACAATGCTACTGTAGCCATTGCCATCTCCAGGCTTTATATACACCTCCGTCCGTTTGGTGTCCGAAGAAGCAAATAGTCCAGCATCGCCGGTTCAACCGGAGCGGTTTCTCTCCCTCTGAGCAATGCGGGGCATAACACCGGGCGGCCGGGCCACCGGCACAAAGAAGCCGCAGATGGGCATCTGCCGTCCAAGTTTGCGCAGATCAAGTCGCCGGATCGCGGCTTTGAGGATCCAGGTAAAAGACGCAACAAATGCCGACTCTCCAGACAGCCATACTCATGAGCAACTCTGCAATCTTTTTATAAAACTCTCCAAACTATTGTAAATTGTCTAATATATCATTAATATATCTTATTTAAACATCAAGACACGCAAATATTGAGGTGCGAGCCATCTGAAGAGACGGCAAAGCAGCGGCTTAGTTTCGCGACGAGGCCGGTTCAGCTGGCAACAGCCGCAAAGCGTGCGGCTGAAATAAAGTTCTATTAATTAACCGGTTGAACCTATGCCGTGCCGGCTGTGTGCGCAAGTCTGAAGTTATACCTAGTTCTGCACTTTGCAGAGAGCGCTGGGGGCCTGTACTGTTTGTACGGCTACCAGCCTACCAGAGTACCAGTAACCTGACATTTAGCACTCGACCTGCTCTTCAGCGGCTCCGTGGTTACTGATTATTTGGTGTCGGCTGGTTTGTCTCTTGCTCAATCCAGCTATTTCGCTCTCAGTGATGAATAGCCGATGATGCAGCCCGTGCCGTAAAAAAGACATTATTTTCACGAGCTCATCTTAATTCTTATGACTTATGTATCGGCTGTATCCAGCAGTATCCACTATCCAGTGACCAGTATCCTATTAACGACAGCCAAGTTTCCGCCGGTTCGAATCGTTCGATAAACTGGGAACTTCTCAGGCCTACACGTGAAGACCTAGAGAACTATCTTAAGTTTCTTAACACATTTGTTGAACGTGATATCTGATTTGCCTTGCCGTAAAAGCGTAAGACCAATTCCTAAAGTATCTGTAAAGCCGGAGTTTCCATTATCCAAGTAGCTCATAATTAACGACGGCTGGGAAACAGACGAATGGAATACGACCGGTGCGTCTTTGCATCGGCATATGACGGGAATATGGCGGGGTTATGGTGGGGTACGACCCGGCTCACCTTGATGTGAACAGAAAATCGTACCAAGGTTTCGTTACTCCGCATTCCATGAATCGTAAAAATAATGAATCTAGGCGCTGCAATAGCCAAAGATGTCATTATCACTCTATTGTGCTGTCTGCCAACATCAAGAAAGGTCCGTGTTTTGATGCTCGATAATCGATATTGCCGGGCTTGGCCGCTTGCCTAGAACAATAAAAGATATTGCCGGCCACTCCAAATTAGGGCGAAAGCCACGCTCAGTCCGGGCTCTGGTCTCTAAACTCTCCCCGCATCTTCCCCGCCCTTCCCCATATTCTTCCTCAGGAGTTTACTATATATATTGCACGCCATGACGCCGGTTAGACTTAGACACCTTTCAGGCACTTGTCTATTACACTTTCAATCATGGCAAAAGAAGATCTTGCTTCCACCGATAGAGCCTTCGCGAAGCCGGTAGACGAATTCGTTGAGGATGACGCCGTGCTACAGGGCGAGATGATCGACTCCATCGAGTATAAGTCGGGCGGACCATTTCTTCCGCTAGTCACGGGTGTCGCCGCTGTTGGTGGCCTCCTCTTTGGTTATGATCTGTCTGTTATATCCGGTGTACTCGTCACTATTGGTGACGATGTCGGTACCAAGTTGACTTCGTCCTTGCAGGAGTTGGTGACTTCCATGGCGTCAGCCGGCGCTTTTGTTGGAGCTCTGATGGCTGGATACTTGCTCGACAGAATCGGCAGAACAAAAGTCATTGCGATCGGGGCTGCGTTCTTCGTCGTCGGGTCTTTGATTCAAGGCTTGTCTTGGTCCCTCGCTCAGCTTGTCGTCGGTCGGTTCTTTGTCGGTCTGGGTATTGGCGAAGCAGCTATGGTCGCGCCTATCTACATTTCTGAGATTTCTCCTGCGCCTATACGAGGTGTTCTTGTGTCCATAGATTCGAGCTGTATCACCTTCGGCCAAGTCATCGCAGCAGCCTTGGACATTGCTTTTGAGCATGTACACGGGGGCTGGAGATACTGTATTACGTTAGGCGTCTTTCCCGCTGCTGTTCTCATGGGCTTGTGCTTCATCATTCCTGATACACCGCGTTATCTTGTCTCGGCCGGAAGATATGAGGAAGCGACTTCGGTAGTGGCAAAAATCTATGTCAAGGCCTCCGCGGACGAAGTAAGCGACAAAATCAACTTTCTCAGACAAGACGTTGCACACGAACAGACAGTCGGTAAAGAGCTCAAAATCCAGGATCAGCTTCGTTTGTTAGTTACAGTACCCTCTAACCGCCGAGCGCTCGTGGCTTCTTGCGGTCTTATGCTTGTCAATCAGTGGGCTGGCACCAATGCGCTCCTGTTCTACGCTCCTACCTTATTCAGTATTTGCGGTTTCAAGAACTCTCTTGCGGTGTCGGTCGTTGTTAGTGGAACGAACGCAGTTTTCTCGCTATTCCCTATGCGCTTCATGGACAAAATCGGTCGTCGTGCGCTTCTACTGAAAACGATGTGGGGTTTGCCGTTAATGATGGTCATTGCTGCCGTTTCTATTCACTTCATTCCTATCGACAGTGATTTGAATGTTCTCAGCGACAATTTGTCTTGGGCAGGTATTGTCGTTCTTGTATGCATGATTTTGTATGTTGCCTTCTTTGCATCAGGCTTGGGTGCCGTGGCATGGCTTGGGGGAGAATTCTTTCCTTTGGAGGTTCGCTCGCTCGGAATGATGTCGGTTATTTGCACTTGCTGGTCTATGAACGTGTGCGTGTCTGCCACTTTCTTGTCCATGATGAAGTCGCTAACACCTTCCGGTACCTTTGGCTTTTATGCTGCCATGATGGCTCTGGCTTACGTTTTCGTTTACTTTTGCTTTCCCGAATGTTCTGAGCTCACGCTGGAGGAGATTAGAGAAGTCTTTGCGCATGGTTATGGTGTTAAGTATTGCAACAAACTACGAAAGGAGCGTAAGCTGCAGATGGCAGCGCGCAAGAATATTGAGCAGGCTCAGCTTGAGTCGGGGAAGCAGGAGGGTGAACTTCAGACTATGTGACGGAAAGATTTTGTACGGTTGTTAGATTGCATCAAATTAACAAGATGCTAGAATACACGATTAAGAAAATATGTTCTAAGATGTCATAAACTCATTATCTTCATAGCCGACGCGACTCAAATAAGAGTGGACAGCACAAGCAAGCAGACACTAGTATTGCCGCGACAACTGACAAGTCTCCTGTAGATTAAATCCAACGTCGCGCGAGGACGATAGTGTGTACTTTGTGGGCGTGAAGCGTGACGGGGTCGAGGACGTGGATTTGAACTTTGACTGAGGACATCGGCGAGGACTATGACTTCGACTTCGACTTCGACTTCGACTTCGACTACAACTTCAACTTTAGATGACCAGGCGCACGCAGCACGCAAGTCGGCAAGTGACATAATGGCAATGCGGTGCAGATAGCTCATAGCTGGTTCTGGCGGCGACGTGGGATCGTCTTTGTGACAGGAATCGGCAGCATGCTGAGCGTGTGGCAGTGGTTCCAGGTGAACTGATACGCGGTACGCCTCCGTCGACAAGGCCGACAGAACTTTATAACTGACAACAACTCAGGCGCCCGTCGGGCGTCGGCAGCATCACCGCGCTCCAGCTAGACGTGGAATTCCCATCGACCGTGATGTTGCTGTGCGATGTGGCCTGGATATGTAGTGAAGCAGATCAGTCATTAGATTTCCGGCAATTTTCAGCCGCACGATGCGCGGCGCGCTCATCGCGCTGAGATTTTTAAATTGAACCGCCTACATAGTACTGCTCTCTAGACACGACATGATAATACCTTCGAGCTGAAAGGAATTGTGAGGCCAAGAAGCTGATGTTTCCTGTTCAGACAGTGTTTACAGGCTAGTGTTTGATAGAAAGCTCGGTAGTGGTGACTCGGCGAGTCGGCCGAACGTCAAAGACACGGCATATTCGGAATCGGAACCATGCCACGGTCATGTATTAGTTTAGTACTTGTGGGCTCAAGCGTTGCAACTTGCAAACAGATACATTCAATATTTAATGCAAATCAAGTAGCTTGCTGGTCCTCGACGACTGTTATCGACGACTGCGTGGATGAATCCGGGCTAGTACCCGGGCTTGAAGGAGATGTAGAAGCAGGAGTAGCAGCGGCCGGCTCGGCGGCGGTAACAGTTGGCCTCTGGGCCGCAGCAAGTTGCCAGGCCGGTATACCGGATCTTAAAGGCGGCTTCAGAGTCGACCGAGGAGTGAAAGCGGAAGACGGTGATGGCGCAGATGAAGAGGGACCGGCGTCCGCGGTGTCTGCAGCAGTCGGCGGCGGGGCCACATGCGCCCGGTTGACGACGATCTGCTTGAGCGACTTGATTTCTGTCTGTAAATCCAGTATATCCCGTCGTTGCGCGTCGTTCGTGCGTTCCATGAACTTTGGTATCTCGGCCTTGAGCGTCTCGATCTCGGCCTGCAGCATGCGCATCTCGTGCTCGCGCTTTCCAAGCTGGTCCTTCGCGGTGTCCAGCACGCCATGTAACTCCTCAACCGCGGCGTCCAGCGCGTCAAGTCGCTGCTGCTCTGCGTTCTTCAGCGCGTCCGTGTCGCTTTGTAACTGCTCCAGCAGCGCATCTGTTCGCTCAAACTCAGCCGCCAGCGCCGCGCGGTCCGCGTCGAGCGCCGCTGGTGTCGGCGGGAGAACAAGCGGTAAAACATATCTCTGGGCGAGAACGTAGAGAGCGTAGGCTGCACCGCCGGTCGCGGTGGCCATGACGAACAGGTCCTTCCAGTCCCGGGTGGGCGGCGGTGGTGGTGGAGCAGGGTAACCTGGGGCGTACGAGGGTCGTGGAGGAGCGGATGACAGAGAAGAAGAAGCTGGTAGTGGTGATGATGATGATGAAGGGGAGGAGGAAGAAGAAGACGGCGCGCGCCGGAGTGCTTCTGCGATTTCGGGTTCGGTGAGGCCCTTGGACTCGAGAAACTGGACGCGCTGAGTCAGCGGCGACGCGGCCGCGTTCGGATCGACGAGAAACGTCACGGCCGAGGAAACCAGGTCCTCACGGAGAGCAGCCATGGCGGGGTTCGTTAGCTGGAGTTGGGGGTCCTTGGTGGACAAATTGGGGAAGTCGAAGTCGTGAACAATCCCAGCCGAGGCGGATCCGGCGCGGGGATGTGACCGAGACGTGATTCGTGATTATTGCACGTGATGCTTGCGTGACCCAGCGGTGCAGCTGCAGCACTCCCAACGCCAGACTAACTCGATATCGCGAACCTGGTATCGCGAATCCAGCCCCCCCCGATTCCCTAGCTCCCAGCTCCCCCAATTCCCCAATTTGATCCCTCCCCTCTTCTCATCTCACACACACATGACGTCGCCCTCGTTCTTCTCGGCGTCGTACACGCCGACGCTGCCCGCGCCGCTGCTACCGGCCGCGCGGCGGCTCGTTCCCGCGGGCCTGCCGCCGGCGCTGGCGCGCATCCACGCCGCCCTGCTCACCCACCACCTCTTCTACGCGCCCCTGCTCTACTGGGCAATTATCGTGGTCTTCTGCGTCCTGATCTTGCGCTTGACTTCCATTTTCGCCGCCGCGGTCACGGTATCGCCGCTCGTGCTCATGTCGGTCTCGAATGTGCTGCTCTACGGCCTCTCGGACACGCTCGCGCAGACCGTCACCACCATCGCAGAAAACTACGCGTCCTCGCGCCGGTCGACTTCGCTCGGCCTTTACGCCACCGACAAGCCATCCACAGACGAAGAGCTCCCCACGACCGAAAAGGCCCGGCCAGCGCCATTCGCCCGCGCGACCTCGCACGTCTTCATCGCATCGCATTTCCCACCCGCAAACTTCAAATTCGACCGTCTCGTCCGCTTCGCAACCTGGGGCTTCCTACTCTCTACGTTCTTGTACAAGTGGCTTCAGCTGCTGGACGCGTGGATGCCAATCACGGACGAAGCCGTCGTGGTTCCGGTCCTGCTACGAGTCATCGTCGATCAGCTCGTCTGGACCCCGATCGTCCTTTGTGGCTTCTTTGCATTCATGTCCTTCGTCGAGGGCTTTGGTGTTCCGGGCATGAAGCACCGGATATCGACTCTTCTTGTGCCGACGCTTAAGACGAATTTCTTGCTTTGGCCGGCGACGCAGATCATCAACTTTCGCCTTGTGCCGCTCGAATACCAGCTTCCGTTCTGCTCGACCGTCGGGCTGTTCTGGAATGCGTGGTTGTCGCTGTCAAACGCGCAGGCGACGGAAATATAACCTAGATATGGAAATATAAATGACGGAGTTATGACTTTTATTTCACTTGTTTGTTTTCGGGATAGATACCAAATTAATTATCTATTCCACTCGAGATATGACATTCATCAGATTCGCACAATCAAACCCATCTCCAGACGCCAGATCCACAACCCTCACTCCCTCAAGCGTAAGCACACCAACACCCAGCGCGACCATCCTCAGCTCAGTCTCATGCACCGCACCAGGTGCAAGAGGTCCAACTCTGACATCATTTACAAGCGGCACAAGTTCATCCGCTTCAATCAGCCCTGCCGCGTGAATATTGTATAACGCTGCGTCGTCCATTATCGGACCGCCTCCACGGGCAGGATCGCGCGGTAACGATTTCAGATTCTCGCGTTGCCATTTCTGTGGTTGGACTAGCAACGCTACGCGTTTTGATGCTCGAGACCGGTTAGCGAGCGAGACATGCCATGAAAACTCGGTGCCTGCGACAACTTCAGTCGGCCCCGAAAACGTAAGATGTAGTCCGCCATGCGAAATCTCTCGCGAGGGCTGCGATGGCGGTAAACTCGGCGCGTCAGGTGTCCCGCTAGGTGCACGTAACTGCTGCATCTGTAGCCATGCCGAGGAACTTCGACCCGACACTGATCGGAATCCAAATTGAGGCGGAGTAGCTGGCAGCGCGCCAGGAGCAGCAGCGGTCGTCGTCGCGGCAGCAAAATCGACAGAAGTAGTCCAGACCGTAGATATTATAGGTCCCGGTATACTTGAGTCCGAGTCCCACAACACGGGAGAGTACTCGACTTTCACAGTCACCGCATGCACGGGATCCGCGTCGCCCGCAGCCAGCGGCACAAGTCTGAAAATATCAGACAGCCCATCAAGCGGTCGACACCGCAACGGAAGCGGTCCAGCACTAGCCACGCGATCCGCTTTACCACCTGTGACCGAGAGCTCGACAGAGCGCAGCACGACGTCGACGCGTGCGTGCGCTGCTACGTCGACATCCAGCGCAGCCAGCACTACCCGATCGTCTGCGTCGCGAATCGCTTGTCGAGTAGCTCCGCTCGCGACACGAGAGCATCGGAGTCTCAGCGCAACACATGCAAATATGGGTAACGAGACAGCACACGCGAGTGGAAGCCGGACTGGTGCGCGAACGGCGACTTCTGTTTCCGCGGCAGCTGAAGCAGGAAGGCTTGGGACTGTAGAATTACCAAAAATGGCGTCATGAGCTAGTCCTGCTAGTAAATCTGGTCCCGAAAGAGGTGCAAGTGGGACCAGTAACGCGTCCGCTGTGCCGTCTGCGGTTGGTGGCCGGAGACTCACGCGCGCGGCGATGCGGATCCGAGGAGCCACGAGACGGGCGCGCGGCCGTGAGAGCGGAACGTCGACTCGCCATAGTGCGGTGAGAGTCTGAGAATCAGAGCGGATAAGAGAGCTGCGGTTTAGCACTGAAGCAAAGACTGCGCATCGCTGATCAGGGGGATCTTGTCGAACAGGCCGTCCCATCATCGGTTGACTGAGTGAAGATTGCCGTTGAGTAGTCGCGCTGTACGCGGAAACATCTAGAGAAACCGCGACGCGCGAGAGATATCCATCAAACTGACGAGACGATACGTCGGCTTCGGCTGGTAAATGGAGCTGAACAAAGACGGGAAGCTGTTCGTCAAAGAACACGCAGCGACGCGTATCGCGCTTGTCGAGCTGGGCGAGGTCGAACGTCTCGAGATCATCGGGAATCAACACGTCTGGTGTTAGCACGCGCAGAACTCCGGCAGAGAACAAATCCACGCTGCTGCGCGAGGCCATTCTGTAGTCTGAACACCTCAATTGCGGTGTGTGCAACTGTAAATCAAGGGTGTTCAACGAGACGCAGTCGGCGAATTCGAGTATTCAACGAGGTTGAGGAGCCGGATAGAGTTCACGAGTTAAGCTTTCAAGATGCGGCTCGCGTCTCGAAACGCGCGGCGGCGGCGGCGACTCGAGCAGCGAAGGCCGCATTGTGGAGAGGCAAACGGGTGTTGGTGCTGTTGACTATTGAACAATGCGAACGAAGGTGTAGACTGAGATAAACAGAGTAACAAACTGAGAGAGGGCAAAAAGTAAACAAATAAACAAACAAGACGACGCGTTGCGCGCAGAAAGCAGCTGCCGATCGGGACGCACGCGACTTCGCGCGTCACTTTTAACTGTCAGCTCCCAGCTGAGCTTCTAATTTCCTCGATGCAGATCCGCCGCTGCAGTTCACTCCAGATACACCATCCTTTGGCCAGCTATATACATACATATAGACAACATACATCTAGAATCCAGCTACAATGGTCAAACCCGGCGCATGGCTCCGAGGCAAAACCTCGGCGTTGCCCTCGATCAAGTCCACAAAGTCTCTCAACGCGCTGGACGAGTCCGTCATTCGTACGTCTTCTCGGCGGTGTTGGGCGCCATGAATTATCCGCAACAACTAACCCGGCAATTATCTAGTTTCCAAAGCGCTCGAGGCGATGGACTGTATCATGGCAGACGATCTAGAGCGCGCAAACAAGATTCTCGACGGGATTGAGGGAAAGTCGGCGTTTCAGGCGGTACGTTATGCTCGGTCTGTGACGAAGTATTAACGTGGAGCAGCTGGCTGACTGGCTCTGTGTTCTAGCTCGGAAAAGGTGTTTTGGGATTTATCGAGGCGACTCTTGGATTTGAGGCCGATGTTATAAAAGATGGTTCGTATTCTGGTTCATCTGATTCGTCCCTTGAAGTACCGCATAGGCTGACTCTATCACGCAGCGAGCGAAAAGCTCCGAGTAGCAGAATCAACAGCCACCCGCGACCGTCTACGCGCACAAAAGACAAATTACAACTCCTCCTCATTTGCTCCGGGCACAGAATACTACGTCTCGGTCGCCGAATCACATTTGATGAGCGCGGTCGTGCTGTTTCTCAGCGAAAGCGCAATCGCAAGCGTCAAGAGTTTTTACAAACTGCGTCGCGCATATCAGATCTTGGCTGAGATTTATAATAGCAATCTTGATGAAGGTGATGCTCGGCTTGATGTTCCGGTTGTGGACGAGAAGCAGACGGATATCGAGGGCGATGAAGATGCTGATGGTGCTGATGATGAGGTTGATGAGATGAACGAGTCGCTTGAAGCTCTTGATCTGCAACTTTCTCTCGATCAGGCGTCTTCAAACAATGCAGCACCAGCACCTGACGCCGCTGCCGGTACTAATTTCAAGCCATTTGGCCGGTCGAGACTCAGCAGTACAGGCGAAACTGCGATAGTCGACGAGTACATCACATCTGGTGTCAATCTTTGTTTCGGTGTATTACAGCTTGTCATCTCGATGATCCCGCCCGCGCTCGGTCGGATTCTTTCTATTATCGGATTTAAAGGTGACAAAGAGGCTAGTATCCAGATGCTATGGGAAGCTTCAGCGTCTGACAACATTCACGGCGCGCTCGCGCTGTTGACTCTGCTTCTTTATTACACTGGGCCTGCTCAAGTTTGCGACATTGAGATTGAAGGAGCATACCCTAAACAGCGACTTATTGAAGCGCTTGCACGGACTCGGAAGCGTTATCCGGCAAGTGCTCTGTGGCTACTTCAAGAAGCACGGATGCGTGGAATGGACGGTCATCTTGAAGAGTCCGTCGCTATTCTCGCCAAACCCATGAAGATCCAAATGCGGCAGATCGAAGCTCTCGTGGAATTTGAAATGGCAATGTGTTATCTTGATTTACATCAATTTGAAACTGCAGCGCATAAGTTTATTCACATGACGCATCTGAATACTTGGTCTCATGCTCTGTACCGGTACTCTGCCGGTGTCTGCTACGTTGAACTGTACCGCGCTGAATTACGGTCAGACAAGACAGATCCTGAGAAACTAGCGAAGTACAAAAAGAAGGCTGAATCGCTATTGCTGGAAGCGCCTACGATGATTGGTCGTCGTAAGATTATCGGTCGACCGATGCCGCTTGAAGTTTATCTTCAGCGTAAGGTCGCCAAGTGGCGCTCGTGGATGCCGGAAAAGGACCCGTCTGCGAGCATTGTCGATTACGTGGGGGGATCTCCTGCGAACGAGATTATGTACTTTTGGAACGGGTACAAACGGATGCCGAAGGAAGCTTTATTGAAATCCCTCCATGAGCTTAGTTATTACCAGCTCGAGCAGCCGACTACTGCAGATCCAGCGGACCCGCCGTCAAACAACACCGCGTTCTTTGCCGAGTCTGTGTCGAAACTGCCGCATCTGATTGATGTCGACGAGCTTGCCGTGCGGTCGCTGCTTGTGTCGATTGTACTACGTCATCTTGGAAATACGGAAGCCGGGCTCGAAATGCTTGAAGCAGACGTGCTACCAGTGGAACGAATCTCAGTCAAGGGCAAGGAAGACTGGGTTATTCCCTGTGGAATTTACGAGCGTGCAGTGTTTGAATGGATCGAAACGGGTATGGCCGGCAAGGACGAGACTCTCTCATTGCTGAACAAGGCCGCAAACTACGGACATGAGTACGATCTGAGTACTCGTATTGGATCGCGGATCCAGACGGGCGTGGAGGCTTTGAAGAGCCGCTGAGTATATATATACGTGTATATAGTCTAGATCTTGCTAAAGTGAATTGCAGTAACTATATTAAAAATTGTAATAGTTAAAAGTATTTGTTTACAACGGCCCGGATGCAGTTAGAAATTCAGGAGGTGATCACGTGCGGTGTGCTTAGCGCCTCGCTAGAGCTGTTCGCGTCTCGCGACTACATGTGCAAGGCCCTAGTTAAGCTCTTGTTCATCACGATGTGACCACGCTATCACCGCGTGCGGCGTGTGGGTACGGCTTGTCTACCATGCAAAACTAGGCGTCAAGGGCGTCGAGGGGATGGTATCTATTTGGTCCCATGTGCTTTGTTCACCCCGACAAGGGCGTGAAATAGCACGCCCTTGTCCTTGTCCGGGGCTCCATATATATACCCCACAATTTTCTCGTCGTCAATTTCTGTTTTTCTCTACTTCTCTAGATCTTTTGATACCCGTGCATTAATTTGTACAATGCATATGAAGTACTCTCCTGGAAATGAATGGGCGCCGGTGCCGCCAACGACAAATACACCGGCCGGGCAGCCGATGCCGGTGTTGGGACCTTATCCTCCTACTTACGGGGGATACGTGCCTACCGAAGAGGACTTTGACGATATGTACAAGACCCCGGAGTTCAGAACTTACAATCCGAAGGCTGTGGTTGGGAATGCATGGCAACAGCAACCAACTCCGCCTACAAGTGCTGCGCGCCAACTAGAAGAGAGCGCTCCTCTAGATATTACATCGCATTGGCGGATAGATAGTTTGATTAGTCAGATAGATTGCTCTGATCACTACAGCCGCGTCTTTGGAGAGGGCTTGTTCACGGAGCCTATTACCGCAACTCCTTGCGTCGTCTCGGCCCTCACGGAGTCGTACTCAGACATTGCGTCTTGGGAAACCAACTTGACTGAGCGAGCTCTAGTGCTCAACGAGATCAGCAGGCGCGATACAGAAGCGGCGGTCGCTGCAGCTGTTGTGACTCCTAGCACGACGCCCGAAACCGGACCAGATGCTTCCGATTCGACCGCGATCGACTGGATCATGCCCCCTCCCCCTCTCCCCAAAGTCCTTCCCTCCCGCACTACGGACCCCGATCGTATCGTCCTGCAGCTCGACCTTCGTCCGTACTACGACGGCGCGCAAGCCGACCCGACCGACCTTCTCGACCACCTACCGTTCTCCTACCAATCCCTCGGCGTCCTGCAAGTGACCACTAAACGCTGGCACGTCCGAGTCATCCTGATTGAAGATCCGCGCGCAACTGGAATCATGCTCGTGCATTTCCAAATCATTCGCGTCGTGCCGCAGGAGTACCGTGTGCACTTTGAAGGTCACGCTGGTCGTGAATTGCAGTACATGCCGTATGTGGGCGAAGGTGCTACTGTCTTGAGTCATAAGATGCCGGAAGCTAGCTGGTTTACCGGAAATGTCTGGGAGACGATGGTGTAAAAAATATCTGACTGGGTAAATTGTTTGAATAATGTTTGTACGAATAGCTGGATGAATCGTTAAGGCCAAGGGAATCAATCATACATGTGTTGTGAACTTGTAAATTAATAAAAATACCTAATAATTAATTTGACAAATTGATTTCCGCCGCTAGACCGCCGAAGCCGGAGGCGGATCTCGTGAAGGTGGTGAGCCTGTGACGATGTGATACACAAGGCGCCCTTCGTTCTACTCAACTCACTCCCGCTTCAACGGAACTCATAAGCAGTAATAAATAAGTAAAAGCAGATATAATCAATATCATAATATGCCGACTGTAATATCTCCAGTTGATGGGTCGTATCAATGCCAGTTGAGCTGCGGAACCCTTGATCATCAGGTGTACGGCCTTGTTGATTTCAAGATCAGACGCAGCCTCTGTGGCGGCGTTGGGAGTTCTCGCTCTTACGTAATGTGGCGACCCAGCCGCAGCGCCATGTGCGGCTCGGCCGCGAGGCTTAGGGCTGTGGCTCCAGGGCTAGCGGCCAGCGGTACTGCTTCCGCTTTCGGCAGTTTTGCCACACAGCTCGCCACGATCGCCACACTTTTCAGGGGACGAAAGCACGCGTGAAAACTTCTGCACCGCCCCTGCGGCGTCCTCCTCCTCCTCCTCCTCCTCACCACTTCCTCTTCCCACGATTACTGGTTGATACACACTCCCTGGCGTATTAGTCCTATACATTTGCAAGAGCTACAATCATGAGCATCGCGTCTACTCTGACTCCCGCGCGGAGCTTCGCTTCCTACATGCTCTTCCGCATCGAGCACTTCTCGCCCGCGTACGCCTCGCCCTGACACCCTTTCCCGCCACAAACACATTACTAACATATTCCACAGCTGGTTCGGCATGGTCATGGGCGTCGGTATTTCCGGAAACATCCTCGTCAGCTTCCCATTTCCCTCCGAAACCTCTCGACGACTCGGAATCGCGTTCTGGGGCACTGCCTCCGTTCTCTTCGTTCTCTTCTCAGCCACGACGATGCTACGCCTCATTCTCTTCCCAACTATGTTCAGAAACTCGTTCTTGCATCCGATGCAGGCCATGTTTTGGGGGTGTTTGCCGATGGGACTCGGTACCGTCATCGCTGGTGCTCTGGGTATTTTTGGCACGGCGGCCGTGTGGCCGTGTTACGTACTCTGGTGGATCGACTTCGCGCTCTCTCTCATCTGCGCCTGGATCGTCCTCTTCATCGGCTTTGTCAAGCACGACAGATCCCAACCAGCTGCATTGAACCCAATCATCCTCCTTCCCGTCGTCTCACTCGTCGTATGCTCTACCACAGGCTCGTTAATCGTCGACCACCTCCCATCTCCAGCTCGTGCTCATCTCATCATCCTCACCGCGATCTTATGGGGAAACGGTGAACTCCTAGCATTCCTTTTCACCGGTATCTCTTTATGGCGATTCCTGCACCATAACATGCCAGCGCCGGAGGCAATGATTAGCTGCTTCTTACCCGTCGGTCCTCTAGGTCAAGGTGCATACGGATTCCTCGTCAACGCTGTCAACCTTGAGGAGTATCTCACCGACGGCTCTTACCCCGGTTTAGCCAACGTTCCCGTGTTTCGGTATATCGGAGCAGCGGTATCGATGTACATGGTCGGACTTGCGACTTTCTTTCTCGTCGGTGCGTGTTGCGCGTGTCTATACTATAGACCACGAAATTTCGGAATCGTATGGTGGGGTCTCTCTTTCCCGATGGTATGCCACCCATCATCCTTCTCTCATATCTTTTCCTATAAAAGCTGACACACGAAACCATAGGGCACATACGCAATGGCAACTCGCGAGCTAGGCGTCATTCTCAACATCGAGGGATTCAAAGTCTTGAGCGCATTAATCGGAACAACCGTCGTCCTCGTCTCGTTCTTTCTCACCGTCGCTACATTCTATTTCGCAGTGATCAAGGACGACGTCATGGTTGCTCTGGAAGCTGAGATGGAAATGGTATTTCCGAGTAAAACGCTGCTGCTCGGTGATAAGTCTGATATTGAGGTGTAATTTTCTTTTTCTTTTGATTCTGTATGCATATTTATCTGGCGTTGTTTGATGATGTATTTTTCTTTTCCGAGATGATAGCAGCTTTTTTGTGATAGGTATGATGCTGATGATGTTTTTTCTCCGTACTGATAGAGGTTGTTTTTTGTGGTAAGTATGATGCTTCATGTTAATTCGATGTAAACTATTGTACACTTTAAATTCCCACCAATGCAGTTAATAGATCCGTTCTCACTGAAATAATCGAACCGCGAATGCAACAAGTCCCACAGCAGCCGCGCCAGCCACGGCACTTAAACCAGACCATATCGCGAGTTCTGCCCTCGTCGATTCGTATATCGTGTCGTTTGTCGCTGCTCCTGTAGCAAACATTCCCTTTAAAAGTCCCCATAGATCTTGAATGGAATGAACCACAAGCGCTTTGTGTCCTGAAATAGGAGACTGAGTAAGTGTTGCTGGTGGTGGCGGTGCGGGCTCCGCGATTTCCGGTACAATCTCCGGAGCGACGCCCACAATCGCCAATCTCTCTGCCTCCTTCTCATCCAACATCGCTTTCACCTTCTCCTCAAATGATCCTACTAACCTTCTCCGTTTCCAAGGTTCAAGCAACAACTGCACAACCACAAACAACATAATATTGAATCCCATCAACATCCAAGTCCCATACGTCGACGCCCGTCTAATCTTATCAGACCATATCTGTTCTTCATGATACCGTGCCAAAATAGCTCGTCCGACCGCAGCTTGAGTATCATCTACAGCTTGCTCTGCTCGGGTAAGTCGTTCTTGGGCTATACTTTCTTCTTGCTCGTTCGCGTGGTCTGAACGGTATAATGAAGTGAACCGTTCAAGATCTTCAGGTGACCATGCGTGCTTCCGTTGTAAAAGTTCGTTAACCTCGCGTTGTGACGCGGACCGGCGCGCAATTGCTGCTGTATACGCCTCCTTTGCAGCCTTTACATCGTTTCTCGCATCAATCAATAGCTTCTCTATCAACCTTCGTCAGAATACAACTAACCCTTTAGCCTAGATCAAAAACCAGTAAGCATACCTTGCCTATCAATCGACTTCTTCAAAGACTCAATATCGCTATACCCCGTAATCTCATTCAACGTCTTTCCAGCCGTAAACACATACGTTTGAAGCTCATCCATCTTCGCCGAGAACTTTCTCGCAAACTCGGACCGTCGCGCCTCCAACTGCGACGGTAAATTGTTCAATTCATCCTTGCCATTATTATTTCCCAGACTATTGCTTCCGGGCGGACATGGCAACTCTGCTTCGTCGCGCGCCGCAGTCGCGGGACTGTTCATGATCAACGTCGCGGCCTCGCGCGTCTTTCCGTTCCGAGACACAATGCTTGACGAGAATGATCGATGCCAGATCAAACTCGACAGATTAAAACACACCCCGTGGCCCGGATCATACCGAGTTGACTTCTTTGTCCGGACGTGTATTCTTCGCTGAGCTGCAATCCATGGCGCTGACTTCCGCGATGCCCGGAGACTCCCGGCTATGAACCCCCCGGTCCGAGACATATCGTCTATGCTTGTCCAAAAACTCAAGGAACTTTCACTATGCAAATGCAATGCCAACTAGTCGCCGAGCAATTGGATCACCGCTCCTCGTGTGTACGCGGATCGAAGACTGGTAGCTATGTAAAGACCGTGCCGTTTGATGGCCAGACCTGGGGTATCGGATCGTTGGCATCTATGTTACACGAATCCCTTAACGTTTACATACTATGTCGGGCTGCAAGTTTTAAGGAGCATATTTATTTCAAAAAGATAACTGTTAAAAGATCTATTCTTTCTTGATCTATATATAGTCCAAAGACTTCTATCATCTAGAGTGGTGAATTAATGTCAAATGATAATCTAGAAGTTCCGCGCGATCGTGAAACCCCAGGAAAGAAAACAACGAGCCAATGTACACCGCCGACCCAACCAACTAAAAATGCTGAAACACCCAAATTGCACCAAAAAGAAGAGATGAAACAAAAATGGAAGATGAAAAATGCAAAAACATAAAACAGGTTTAAAATAAAAGTCATTTTGTCAACTCATTCCCTCTTCTCGTTCGCATCCGAACTCGAAACGGACGTCGTCGTATCGTCATTAATCTCATCATCTCGCTCGACCGTGGTTTGCATTGATTGGAACTTTCGCTGTCGACGGTTAAAAGTCTCAATCTCGTCCGCTTCTTTCTTCGATTGAATAGGAGCAATGGCTTCGCCCATTGCCGCGGCATGTTTGTCTTCTGTGAGTGGTAACAAATTACCGCGACCAACATCAAGCGCTTCTTCGTCTTCCAGCGCAGCCTGCGGGAACAGGTAAAGATACCAATACGCAGCAGCCACGAATATTCCACCTCCGACCATATTGCCAAGTGTAGACAAAATAAGCGATTTCCAAATAAAAAGCCCGACCGACACCGGCGCACCATTGACCATGCCCATCGGCACGAGAAACATATTCGCGACCGAATTCTCGAATCCAACAGCCACGAAGACAAAGATCGGGATCCATATACTGAGAACTTTGGCAACGACCGTGCGTGATAAAAGGGCCATGTAGACACCGAGACAGATCAACCAGTTGCAGCCGATCGCGCGCACAAAGATCGTCACGCCGGTCGGATTCACGACTTTTTCTTGGGCAAAGTTGATGGTGCCGGTGCGGTAGGGTTCGTCGGAGAGGATATTACCAAACTTGGCAATTACGAGGTAAAACATCGAGCCGGCAAGATTTGCGAGGAACGAGACAGTCTATGATTTGCCAAATGTCAGCATTCGTCACTGCATAGTGAACTCAATAAAAGAGAGAGAAAAAAAAGACTCACAAAACAGTAACATGCGCGCCATAGAGGCAATTTCCGCTGTAACAGCGCGATGGACAGGAACAGCACGTTCCCGGTCGATAATTCGCCGCCGGTGAGGGTCGACATGACAAGTCCGACAGGGAACACCAGTCCGCCTAGTAACTGTACAATGGCCGGATTACTCTTCGTCAAGCCGTCGCAGCCACCCTTGACTAGCAGTGTGATCATGCCACCGACAGATGTTAAAGCTCCTCCGAGGAAATTCCGTAAAATCATGAGGTCGAGCCGTTGGTAGCCCTTTGCGATACCGGTGTGAAGCAGCATCAATGCCGCGTCGTCCGGCCCATAGTGGTTCGGTTGCAGCGACATGGTTGGCTATTGCGATGTATGTTGAGATATATATCGAACAGTATCAAGTCACGACGACTCCGTTGAGGAGCGGTGGTAAAGCTATCTAAGAGCTGTGAATGTAATATGCGAGCCGAATTGGCGGGGTAAACGGCGATAGGAGCTCAGCTCAGTGAGAGAAGTTCGCGAAAGCAGCAAGAGGGTTTCTGCGGGCGTGCATTGATTCGCAGACAAGTGTGAGTGCCGAAAGCAGCAGAAGAATGCCAGACACGCGCGGTGGAAGGAAATTCCCCGAGGCTGGTCGAAGTGACAGCGACCGGCGCTGATTATGCGGTGAGCGTGCGTGGCGCGGCCGGAGGATTAGCAAGAGCGGGTCCGCGACTGCGATGCGATGCGACGAAAGAGCCCGAATCTGGCCGAGAACAAGCAAGCAGCGGCGACGCGGAAGTCAGGAGTCAGACAACCGGGGGCAGCAGACAGGGAGAAGCGCACGAGAAGCGGATTTGCGGTGGCCAGTTCTGCTCGAACAAGTCGCTTTCTCGGTCGTCGGTGCCGGTGGACCGCGCTCGCTATCGCGCCTCGGGCGACCAATCCGGCTAGACTATCCCGGTCGTCCAGCCCGGAATCGCGTGCCCGAGCGGGTTTAGTGCTGCCTGTTCTGGAGCAAAGTGCGCGCACGCGCCGCAAAGCTTAGCGCGCGCGCCGCCCGTGCTGCCGCACCCGGTTTAGCTGCACCGCCGCATGCTTAGAGTTCCGCCGGAAACTCTGTTCCTGCTGCGCCGCTGTGGCGCGCTCTTGCTCCTTACATCTCGATAATTCAGCAATTCAACATCCACGTATAGTTATGCTAACTGCTGCTCTGGCATATTTGATATTTCGACGGTGCTGAGTTGCTGAAGGTGTTGACTGTGACTCGAGCCATCCGCAGCCGAGACTAGCACAATATAATGTTCCTGGTATGACAATCGCCCTGCCAGAGCCGGTATCGATAAGCATCATCGTCCTCTTTCCTGAACAGGATACACACCGCAGCCGCTCGTCCGCTCCCGCCCACGATCGCCCGATGCCAGAGACCGTGAACTTCTATGCTGTTCCAGGTATCAAGTCTTGTTGAGCAGGAGTATCCCTTCAGCCAGGTAATCTACTTGAATTGGGTAGAGAGAGATAACCGTTATTCCAGTATTCGGATAGGATCAGACCTTCGTTGAGCATTATCCAGATCTCGCAGTTGCATGCCCTTCGTTGCTACTCATTTAGGTCAGAGTTGAGAGTGCTCGATTGCCGATTGCTGATATTCCATGAAGGCTCCAGCCAGGAAATTCGATTGTTCTGATGTGATGTGTCTAGTACTGCACGCGTGCCGGTACTACTGCTGTGCGTCACCTCAGGTAGATAGATACACCTCGTCAGGACTTTGCGACTTATACCCATGTGCACCTGTTGAATGAATCCTTGGTAATTGGGAGTCTGGTAACCAAGCAGGGTGCGCGGAGGTAGTTGAATTTCCATTTTCTGATACCCCGGTAGTTTGCCAGCCTCATCTCATATCGCAAGGACAGGTATGCGCTGTTAACGATGCTGCTGCAAATATCGAACTGCGCGCTCTCTCGGCACTCCCTGGTCAGCAACCTCCTGCAGGCCGCTATATCCCGTCAGATTCTGCCATCTCTAATTTGTTCTGGCCAGTGAGAGTGATCGCGCAGTTCTGCTGTTTGGTTTAACAACTCTGAGAACAAGAAACAAAAGCAGGTGGAGTAGTGCTGGTGCTGGTTTGGTTATGATTTGTATTTAAGGGCGACCATACGATCCTTTCGTGGGACTGAAGGCAGTTTTGTACGCAACCGACGGAATCGGCGGGACTGGGAGTGGGAGTGGCGTGCGGGGTATAATATCTGTTCAGTGATCGGTCCTGCTCCACACACTTATCTCGATTATCGCACCGTACTGCTGGTTTCTTCAACAAACTACAAAATAGTTCTGTTTCCCTGGTTTCTTGGTTTCTTCCAGAGTTACTCTCCATTTATCTATATATTCTTGCACGCTGCCATAGTTGGCACAGATGCCCGCCCCGTGTGTAATTATCGGCCCGATCTGGGACTTCCGGATATCCTCGGATCGATCGAGCAAATCCGCCCGCTGAGGACTGAATTCATTATTCACCGGCAATTATGTTCATTTATACGCATTTTCGAGACGTATCTGGAGTTTCTATGTATGCTCGATGCCAGATTTTAGTTGTATCCTTGAAATACAGGCAATCTTCGAAGAATATAAAATCTTAGGTAAGCATTGTAAACTGTCACGTGAAAGCATTTAAACTTTAAATTTGCGCGTAGTAATTGATCCTGTTCCAACTATCAGCTCCATACAGATGTTGCAAGAACGAAAGCCATGGATGCAGCGTACGCCGAATTCAAGAAGAAACGGCCAAAGTTTGAGCAGCTGACTGAGCAGGAGAGGTAAGTCTCTTAAGAAAACTGATTTATTTGCTGCTACCCTCCGCTGACTTCATTACGCAGGACACAGATCAAACATATCCTTGACAAGACTTCCGTGTCTGATCTATTCGAGTCGTTGCAATGTCGATGTCCGCCGAAGCCAAGTCTGGCTGATATTCACGAGTTAACTGCAAAGGCTCAGTTTGTGTGTACGGTATTTCGATTCGTGGCGGCTGAGGCAGTTGAGATCGATGAGGAATGGTTGGATAAATCGAGAGTACTGGTGATCCAATTATGTTACAGTTTACGACCTCTCCCGGAAAAGTGGTTGTCGGTAGAAGAAGAATATGGTTCGTCTAGTTTTTTTGGCTTGTTTTCTTTTGGTCTATAATACTGACTGATTATTATAGTGGAGACCAAAGCTCGATGGAAATTTCAGCAAGCTTTCACTGCAGCAGCTGAGGAGCTACTCAGCGCTCTGGAAGCTGTCATTGGCGTGCTTCCGCCGACTTTGGAGGGCGTGGATCAACTACATTTAGTTGAAGCGACTGTCACATATCTCGATTCTGATGATCCATGGTGTACCATAGAATCAAACTCTATCGCGATTCGTCTCTTCGACCGAATCAAGGTATCATCACTACCAATGGAAACTATCAGTAAAGACATACTAAGTAGTACACTGCGGCCCCTATTTCAATCGGTTAGAAGGAGTCAGGTCTCGGACGCAGGAAGATTGTCGACTAGTCGGAATCATGAATTGGAATCTTCCTTTGATGAACCGACTACGAACTCTTGGTCGCTTCGACGGCCAGAAGCGGCGAATTTATTACATTTTGTTCTCAGCTATTCCGAAGTAAGCACTCTGTTTTCGTGACTAAGTAAGATAAACACTGACGCGGTTACAGAATTCCAAATTCATTACAGATAACTGGGCGCTCATTGTACCCTCAGCCTTAGTAATAATTGACGACGCGGATCCGGTATACAAAGCACGAGGCTGCTCTATCCTCAGTTTACTTTTCCAAAAGGCTCCGGCACAGTTTATCCTAGTCACCGGACTTGCTGTTGTATTCTGGGATACTTTGATGCCTTGCTTATCATACCTTCCCTTTGGCGCATCCATTGTTTCCGTTCCCGAGTCAAAAGTCTTGCTCTACGCCGCTTATGAAGCTTTAATCAGACTAGCATCGGTACGTGCTCAAGATACTGGCTCAAAGACCGTATTGTCAGTTCAGTCGACTGCAGCGATTGAGTCGCCAGCGTATCGTCGCAACTACGCGAAATATCTCAGCCAGATACTAATCGACGGGATCTACCACGGCATGAATTTCAGTCGCGATCAAGTCGACATCGCAAACGTATTAGTCAAAGAACTCGGCATAATCGCTAGAGAAATGGGCATCTATTTCACCTTGCACCTTCAGAAAACCGTGTCGATATTAGTCGACGTACTATCGAATCCGTTCGCGACTGCGTATCCGCCACTTTTGATTACAACGCTGGATACGATGGAAACAATCATAGCATGCACGTCTCCGAGAATTACAGTATATCGGTTTGCATTGCTGAAGGGACTCGTCTTTTGCTGGCGCCAGGCGTGCGTAAGTGACGAGAGTGAGGAGATTACAAAAGTAAAGCAACGTTTACGAACAGCGACAATGGCTTTGTCGAAAGTTTGCCGATCAGCAGAGGGAGAACAGGACTGGGAGAAAACCGTTAAAGAGGTCTCAATGCTGGATCCGAAATACGGAGAACTATTTTCATGACTTGTCAGATAGCAGGCTGTCTGCGAGCCAATGAGTACTGTATATTACTTATCAAAATTGACTAATTAAACTAATCAGAAAAACTTGAATTAACTATATGAAAATAACGTGCAGACTTTTAACTCCCAGCCCAAATCTCTGCGCCAAGAACAATAACGCTGTTATATACCCACTTCTCCACAAAGGACGCGAGTAAATCAATATCAGATCAAACGCATCCGGCGTCTCTAAGCATTAACAGCACTCGGCACAGCAACATACTCCATCTCCTCAGACCTCTCGTATTCATACATATCCAACGCCACAACCGCCGACTCACGAACAACCCGTTCCTTGTCTTTCAAAAAGTCCTGCAGCACTGGCATAACATCATCGGTCGCGATACTACCAAGTGCTTCAGCGGCTTCATGGCGAACCATGCCTTCCTCGTTCTCGTTCTTGAGAACCTTGATCAGCGCAGTAGTTGATCTCGGATCCGAGAGCTGACCAAACACATATGCAATTTCATGACGGAACAAAGCGGACGGATCTTCGAATCCGGTAATCAGCGCATCCACAGACTCCTGTGTTCCCATATCACGCAGTCTGAACATCGCACGGTACCGCTCAAATAGTGGCACGCTCTGATCCATGAGAAGTTTCTGCAAATCCTCTACCTTTGAGTTCTCAAACGGCAAAGGAGGCGCAGGGTCTATACTCTCGAAATCACTTTGCTGCAAAACTTCCTCCTTGGACTTCTTCGAATGTTCCCATTCTATCCGAGCAATAGCCAATTCACAAGTCTGTCTAATAATTTCCAACGGATCCGTCTCATAATACTGCTTCAAAATCGGCAAACTCTCCCGCTCGCCAATCGCTCCCAACGCCTCTGCGGCTTCGTGACGAACCATAGGATCTTCTTGCTCATCTTGTAGTACTCTCTTCAGCGTAGGAATTGCGTAAACGTTATGAGTCTGTCCTAAAACATATGCAAGCTCATGCTTCAAGAGCGCGGAATCATCTTTAAACGCTATTGATAGACTCGTTAGATCAACTGCACCTCTCCACAAACACAAGCTCGCTGCTGAAACAACCAACAAATATACTCACTTTCTCCAATAATATCAATAGCTTCATTAACTCCCTCTTTTCCTAATGACTTCAAACTGAACAACGCCCGGAAACGATGAGCAAGTGGCACGTCGCCGGATGCGTTCGTGATGATGGCGCGCATCTGCGCAAGGTCTTGGGGTTCTTCTTCCATGTTTGCCGGTCGTAGAAATGGTTTTAATGGATACCAAATAAAACAGAAGACTAAAATTTCAGAGTCTAGACCTTCTATATAGATACCTGAGTATAAAGCGACACCGAGTTACGATAAGTGGTAGAGATATAACTGAAAAACGATCCGTTGAGCAGAAAAAATTTAGTCGAAATATGGAGTGACGGTCTTCGTCATCTGAGCCGCAGGCGCTAAAGTCCGCCGCGGTCTAGAAAGCTGGGCATAATGTTATAGGAAACGACCGCTTCGGACTCGCCTGCTCCTAATAATTTGCAACTTACGGTGATTGGCAGGCTGTAGCTAATTACCTACATTATTTGACTGTCTAGCGAGTAAGTTGCAATCTAGGCAAAAAACAGGAGTGGGCGGCGGAATATCGCGAATATTTACTTTAGTCCCAATCTGAGCGTAAGTGAACTTTATTGCGACGCGCGACGCGTATAACGAACGTGTAGCATGAGCCGGCTTTATTGCAAGCTCGCATTAGGTAGTGTCCATCGGACCGTGATCACCAAAACAAAAACAAGGAAAAGAAGGTCCGTATCCAATAGAAGTTCCAGGAAATACAAGGAGGCTCAGATTCACAGCAACTTCAACAAACTGAGACCAGAGCGGCACTCAAAACAGAACGCCCGTCGTCCGTAGCTCCTCGAAATTACAGTATCTTCCTACAAAAAAGACGTGTTCTCACTTATGAGATACCTTATATAAAGCCAAGTAACATTTCCCTACTTTATTACTAAGTAAATCAGCCCCGTGTCGAAACTCGTCGCACTGCAGCCGGTATCAGCACTTCGTGCGACGCTGGCCCGTTTCGCAGCGCGGCCTGCCCAAGCCCTAATCGCCGCACGCATTCGGCACGACAACAACACCGCGCCGCTCTTTTGCCAACTCGTCACCGTCCGCCGCCGGTTTGCCCACGCCCGCCGCTATAAAATCTCCCGCCGCGCCACTCTTCCTCCTTCCCGCCCAACCACCCCGACACCACAACAGCGCCGATACTTGATTCGCTCCGCTGATAGATACCACTTGTTATCATATTATATTGTATTGTACTATATTGATAGATGGATGGATGGATTACTGTATTGGTATGTTTGTGTACTGTCGTGTTACGATGCACGCGCAATCTGAACGTCAGCTAACATCAACAGATACCTTCGACGTGCGACCTCGGCATCCTGCGACCTTAGCGACCCTCGACATCAGCAACACGGATCGAGCCTGTTCTCGGCACAGCATGGTATTCGGATCAGTACTGGATCAGCAACGGTTGAGGGCGAGGAGGGGGTGGGCTGGAAAAGAGGAGGATTGCGAAGTAGCCCGGTGAAGAGCAATGACAACCACCCTTCGGCCTCGGCAACCCTCGACAGCGGACAACAACAACAACGACGACGACGATGACGACTTTCAACAGCAGGTTATACCCAGTTCGACAAAATACTAACCACTGGAGGCCTGAAAACCTAGAGGAGGCAGTCGTCGTTCGCGGCGGTCTGTTTCCTCAGGGGAGTGGATACGTCCCTCTCCTTCTGCAGAAGCTTCACGTTCACCCGTTACTTGCATTTCTCCATGGACCCACTTATATGTATTTTATATGTATATTTGACGGCTTAAAATGCTGCCTTCCGTGAAGCCCTAGTAGATTGGTGTCATGGGGTCGAGGAGGTGGTGTAGTAGGATGCATTTGACGACTCGGGTGTGGAGCTTCTGCAGTAAACTTTTTTTTTCATTTTTTTATAAGTTACCCGGCTCAGTATACTGGGGATGTAAGCCCAAATTGTAAATAGTAAGAGTACGTTAATAAAATCGTGTGTCGGTACCCTTAATATTTTATAGCATTAAAAACGCGAATTAATCGATAAGATATGATCTGTTCAGGATTTCATCGTTTTAACTGTAGGATGAGGTCCTATATGAGGTCCTATATGGACAATTTCGAGTTTAATATTTAGTGCTTGCTTGAGAAGACTTGCTTCTATAATCAGTTGTGAATAGCCGACTAGGCTGGAGTCTTGGACGCGGCATGAGTCCGAGTCCGAGTGCGAGTCGTCGATGGTGACCGCAGGAATCACAATGACCCCTTGGTTCAAATCTTACAATGATGTACAACGATACATTCCATTCTTACATCTCTGCGACTGCTACTGTTACTATTGCTTATGGTGCGAACCCCGCGACGTCTATGGTCCTGAGACATTCAAACTCTTTATACAGTGAATGAACGCAAAGTGTAGAAGCTGTTGTTTATGCGCTCGATGACATCTCGGTGTGATGGTATGTTGGCGTGACGGGGGCGAACTTGTTGAGCTACTGCATTTACTGCTAACTGATACTTATCCACGTTCTGCTGCGACAGCTATATATTTCTGTTTTGTTTCTGTACGGCGAGGGAGGTCGAGCGAACTCCTTTCAAGCGCTGCCGTTTTTGCTTCGTCGCGAAGTGCTACGCTCAATCGACGATGGTTACTGTTTTATCCATCGAGAAGTCTGCGACGTGTGCATCATATTTAAGCGCGAGTCTACGTTTGTATATACTCCAGACCGTCGTCACATTCGAGTTTAGCTGGTCACATCAACGTGGACAACCAATCGTCGCATCTCTGTGAAGTCCGGTTTACTGTTCGCGACTCATTCCTCGAGCTTCAAAAACACAATTGGTTGCGTTAATTTGTTGGCGGTCATTGGAGCATGAACCACGAGTTGTGTTCAGGGTAGTGTATTGCGGGACGGATCGGGGACGGGGCTGGAGACAGATGGAGACATGTTGGAGACAGGTTAAAAAGATTAGCTAGGAATGATTAGGATGGTTAGAAATAGAGCACACTGTTTAAAAATGATAATATACGTCAAATGCGCTTCTTGCTCGTCAGGTTTGAACTCTCGTCACAGAGATATTGGTTGGATCATTGGATGGTGTGCGAAAGTGAAGTATTCCCGTTGGTCGCATGTCGAAGCATCTGCGTGGATGGAACAGAACGAATCACCTACCATATACCAAGCCAAATCGATTCAATATGTTTATTTCTATGCTATGACTACGTGCAATAATCAAAACTATTCGAGATCAAGCAAAAGTTGGTGAGATCAATGGTATTAACAGGTTGCGGATGCGGACGCGTACTGAGGCGGAGGGCGGCCTCGATCGGTGCCTCTATTCTGGGTCGACTGCTCCCGCCTATTAACCACCAAACCACGGGCGGCGAGGACGGGAAAAGTGGGAATCGGCTGGAGGCAGCGTCCGCGAGTGCGCGATCGCATCAACAAACCAGGGTTCGGGCTCGAGCTAGGCAGCTTGTAAACAACGCGTGCGACGCGCGGTTTCGTGTTTTCAGAGAGCTGATCCGCCATCAAGTTGACATTGATTTGTCAATAAAATGACATTAATGGATAGAACGGAATTAGGAGAATATTGTCGTCAAAGAATTACTGCAATATGACCAAAATTGGTGGCAGGATCAAGGGCCAAAAAGTGCGATTTCGGGTGTTCTGCCTCAAAACAACCCATGTTTACCACGCTCCAGCGCGCGAACCGTCTGATCTGCAAACCTCCTGACGCCGATGTTTTGTTTATCTTATCTGCCTCTTTATTTTATTACCCGAAATTACTGCTTCTGACCACCACAACACCTCCGGATTACGCGATATCGTGAGATCAAAATCCCAGTTCTGCGGTTCAAGCCCCTCTGGCTCTGAGCCAAACGCTGCGCGATGACGCAATTTGCCACTCACGTCATCGTTCAATTACCCACGCCGCGCTCTGATTGGCTGCGCCGCGTCGCGTTCGACGCGTCGCACGCGTCACGCGCGTCAACTGATTAAGTTGATCATCTCCCCCCGATCTGACTATAAATTGGCGGCCTCCCGCCCTCTCCCGCCCTCTTTTTTTCTCTTCACTCACCACTGCCTCTT
>JAJLTV010000112.1:0-42757 GCA_030568405.1 Myxozyma monticola | reverse complement strand
TTTTAGGCGCTTTGCCTGTTTTGCAAAGTATAGGCCTCCGCATGCGAAGGGAAACTGGATTAATTTCTGGCGGTATATATCTGGTTGGCGATGTTTGTACGACCGCCTGCAAGTTTAGCAGGGAGAAGTTTTGGTCGTGACAAACCGTCCACGCGCATGTTGAACCGGTGTTTATGTTAAAATATAAAAAAGAAAAAAAAATGGGGATGTTGTTTTGTATTATTATTAATCTTTCCGCGCTATGTCGCTACTGTGCCCTTTCTATTTCATTGATCTCGCTTCTTGATCGCCCCCGTAGACGTCCATGGTAACTCATGGCATCAGTGTCAGAAAACAGGACTCAATAGCTGAAATCGGATGGTGTCCATAGTTGGTCGCATACGCGTTGTTTTGTCAGCTCGCTGATTTATGCCAACTATGGACACCATCCTCAATTTTTTCAGCTAATGAGTCCTGTTTTCATGATCTTTCTCTGCTGAACCAGAGCGTGAACTTCACCAAGTCTAGCGATTCACTGACCTATAGATTGTGAGACTTATAGTATGAGCAGCAAGACGAGCTCCGTAACACTCGATTGCTCTGAGCATCACGTTTAGTTTGAGAACCCTCACTCTGATTTGACCTTCTAACGAGTAACAAAATGAGAGAATATCTACACACACTCACGTTTTTCTACTCGTTAGACAGGCAAATCGAAATGAGTAAAATTCTCGCTGAGATCTGGAGACCGCGTAAAACATCTCTTGCCCCGAAGCCACAACTCATCTTGAACTTAGTTCGCATCCGGACATCGAGTTACAGCAGATACTAAATTCCACTTTCCATATCTGAGGGGAGCCAGGGTCGGCTAGCAGGACGACGCCAGGCATGAACGAAGAAAATTCGTGTATGAGACAACTAACGCTTTGCTTTTTCCATAATAAAATCACCACATATATGCATAACTCCAGGAGCGAAACTTTTGATTTTGGAAACACTCAAATACTTGACTAAAGCGAGCTGTGAGGATAGACTTTGTAGCTGTTGCTCTGTTGTCCGAGACCACGAGTCAATATCTGAAAGTGCAACATTCGTATGAACATGCAGAGTAGTTTTCTCATACGGAGACATAAGAGCCAGCTCTGTCGCGATCGGCCAACTAAGCTCGGAAGATGGGAGTAGACCCATGTTGATATGACTAAGGTCGCATGAAAAATTGAACATTGTAGCTGCCAACTGTAGTCTACTGACCGCAAATCTGTTGTCCTCTAGAAACACAACAATCGTTGGGCCAGACTCTGTACTCATATCAACCTGCCAAACCTCGCCATGGCGAACTAGCTGGACCTTCCACTTGTTCCTTCTAGCACCACGAACTAGTCCTTCAACGCTCCATGGATTTATTTCCCAGCAAAGTACCCTCGCTGCACCAGCCTTTGCGTAGGAGAACGTAAAGTATCCAATTCCAGCATATAAATCAGCAACCGTCTTTCCATGCACATCCGAAAACTCCAGCACTCGAGCCTTTTCCTTGATATTGCCTCTGCTGAACATAGTGTATCTAGGCGCCCAAGTCTGATATATTCCATTCTGCCATGTCTCAGCCCAGAATTCCTCGGCGAATTGTTTGTCTGTTGGGGAATATATGCTTTCATAATTGATATCAGATCCAAAATTGCCAAAAAGGCATACAAGAGAAGTTGGCTTGCGCATCTCATTATCCTCGTCACCTGATATTGATGCGTTCAAAGCAACGTGTGTAACGCCCAACTCCGATGCAAGGCCTTCATAAAAGCTTTTGCGAAAGGCAGGATCATTAGCAAACGCTGAATTCCAATCTTCTGAGTCTTCAAACGATCCTGAAAGCAGTAGGAGCGCTCCATAAACGTAATATCGATGTGGTACGCTATCCTCCAATTTATCCACAGTATCTGTAAGCAGAGCTGGATATGCGTCCTTCAACTTTTCAATTGTCCTTGAAGTTGCTTTGAGAAGAGACGATCCACTTGCAGCTGTGCTTGGTTTGCCCAGTGAATCTGTAGAGATTGCAACAACTTGCACCGAATCATCCAGATCCAAAAGCTCTGCAAGCTCACTGTGTGATCCAGCATCGGTAAAACAAAACTGCAACGGTGAGACTCCGAACAAATAAAAACAGAATTTAGACATACCTTTGCCGTGTATAACAGAAACGCATCTCCATCCCTCTTCACGCCCAAATTTCGATCAAAGATCTTGTTGCGCTCAAGAGCTGTCTTGCATTCCTTCACTTTCTCTGAATCTAAAGTCCAAAGCGCCAACTGGTGCAGTTGGCCGCCCTCGTCCTTCTCAAGGTGTGTACACTCCATTATGTTTTCTTGCTAGGCTGTGGTCACGATGCCTGAGTGTTGCTCTTCTTGGGCCTCTTGCAGTGATAGCTTGAACGTTTTCGAGAACATAGTCGCACTCTAACTATCCAACCAGATTAGAGGTTTAAGTCTCTTTGCTATATAATCCCTGTACCACACAATTTCCGCGAATCTTTGCAGTTTTCTTGTTCAGTCTTCGTAAATTTTGTAGCAACTTTTAGTTAATCCTTGGCCACGTGACTATGAACCTTATATGTTTACACACGCTACAAGTTTAACAGGACGCGTCGCGAGCGCGTCAAATTCTGAAAACCGGGTAAATCTCGTGCGAGTTTGTGCTACTCGAACCGCCCTTAATTGAAATCCATTCGAATATCCATACTTGAGAGAGCTTCGAGATAGGTTGTGATTATTATACGTGCATTAGATTCTACTGAAAGGACGCAGGAAAAAGTACGAGGGAGACGACCTGAGGAATTGGAATCACGGGTCAATTTTGTCGCCGGAGCGTCAGGTTGCACTTACTGCGTGCTACAACTATCACGTTTCGCGGTTTGTACCTTTATCGGTCTTAGCCAAACATGGCACCCGATAAATCTCAATCGAGACGTGTACCGGTTCCTACGACGCTGAGCAATGCATTGCAGTACACGCCGCCGGTCTCCGTAACTCCTGCTGCTGCTGGTGCGATCTGTCTCCTGCTAACTGGGCCGAATTGAAAGCTAACCTTTCTAGTCCTCTCGCTTGTTAATAACCCGGAGGTGGTCCAGCAATCTTCAATATTTCAGCTTTCCGACCAGCAGAGTTTACAATCAAGGCAAACTTATGACGTTTTGAATGCTCCGCCACAGACTGAGGAGTATGCGCGAATGATCGATGGGCATTTGAACGGCCTGAAGGAGTACCTGAATACAAGAGATCTTCGTCCTATGTAAGGTTGACTGTGATTTAAAAGGTCAATAAGTGCTAATCAGTTTGTGTAGCAACTTTGAGATGCCTTCTGCGCTTGCATCATTGCCTTCGAGTGGGACAAATCTGGAATCTGCAGTACAATCTTTCGGACTGGACCGTTTTGCTGAACGACTCTTACTTTCAGCTGATGTCCCTTTCAAATGTTTGTGCTGGTGCTTTGTAGTTGATGATTGATTCTGATTGGTATAGATTCTTCTCCGCAGGAGGTAGCTCATTCGCTGCACACGAGATCGTCAAGACCTGATGTTCCTCTTTCAGAGCTTCTCGGAACTCTCAGAGCAGCACCATCGTTCCCAGTAACCGAACCAGTAGCGCCTCCAATAGCGCCTTCAGTACCAGAACATACACTTGAACAGCCTATGGAAATAACAATGGAGCAGCAGAAGTCAAAGAAGAGTCCGAAGGGCAAGACTACTATCAAAATCAAGCCAGCAACACCGAAAAAGCATTCGTCAGAGCCTATTGTGATACCTATAGTTCCAATCCAGGACCCGAATCAGACGGTTATAGCGTCAGATGCCCCTCAGACTCCGTCACGTTCCGCGATGGACTTCTCGGCGGTATCGAAGGATACTTGTCCCTCATCTGTTGATGCAACGATTTCAAAGGATTCGCCCGTCAATGGCTCAGCCTCTAAAAAGCGGAAGCGTGCGATGGGAGATGCGGAAGTTAAAGCTGAATCAGCTTTGGAAACTCTTCAGACGATCATTGATGTTATTTTTGAGGCCGATGATAATGACGAAGTCGACACATCAGGAATAACGGGTACTACTTCTTCATTATGGACGGTTGCAGATGCGGATGGAGAGTCTATTTTGTCCAACGCGTCGCAAATACGACTCGACGGAATGCTTCGAAAGTCAATCAACGCCGGAGCTTATTCGCAAATTGTCGTAGACGATGTTTTACGATTGCAGAAGATCTGTATACGTGCAATACGGCTTGCTTCAAAGAGTGCATGGAAGGGCAGAGACACGCTAGCAGACGGAGATGAAGAAGAGATATTCTCTGATATATCAGTAGCCGACAGTGCTCTGAAAACGTGCAAGACAATTATTCGAACTATGTTGGGATCGCGAGCAGAGAACCAACTTTGTTCTGAGGATGTCATGTCAGAGCTTGTCGACTTTGTCAGTACAATCCTTGACACGCTGATCATCCCTCTGATTCCGCCCGTTTTGTCCACAGATGATATCGATCCGTATCGCAAGCTGGTCATAGGCGTGCTACAGGAAGCGACTCGGACTATGGACATGATATGTTTGCTCTTAAAGGAGCGGGATTTGAGCGAGATGGTAATCACGCGTCTTGAGTTTGTCTGCATCAATGTTATATTTGCAGAGAATGCTATGAAAGAAAGAGACTCTTATCTTGGAACTGCCAACATTGAGCATATTCGTGTAGCAGCTATGGATATTCTGGCTCAGGTATGCTTGTGTATACAGCGCAGTCAGAACTAATTTTGCTAACTTGATTTAGATATTTTCTTCTTATCCCGACCAGAGATCGTTCTTATTGAACGAGATACTGTGCAGTCTGGAGAAATTGCCTGTTGGACGGCTCTCGGCTCGGCAATACAAACTTGTCGGCGGCGGCCATATTCAGCTGGTAACGGCTCTTATTCTGAGACTTATTCAGACTGCTGGATCGGTGAATGTGCGTAGTTTGGAACTGAAGACCGCAACTACGTTACAAGGAAGTACTGTCACGGCTGAAGAGCGCGAGCAACAAGCGGCAGAGCGTGATGAGGTTTGTGTTTGTTATATTTTATTCTCAAACATGTATATTAACAAGATTTTAGTTTCTGCGTGAGTGCCAGAGATGTAATTCAGAAGCGATGAAAAGTGCAAACGAAGTTGTCAACTTTATTATTGACAGAGCTATGAAAGCGACATCGAAGTACGATCAACCATATCGTGTGCTGCTCGATCTGTTCACAGAGGATTTTGTTGCAGTGCTGGAGTCACCTGAATGGTCAGGTGCTGAGATGCTGTTAAGAGTTTTGGCGATGAACATGATTCCATTTGCGAACTCCGAAAAAGAACCTGCGACCGTGAACGGTATGGCTTTGGACGCTCTGGGACTAATTGGGGTCAAATTATTGTCGGTCAGAAATTCTGCTGCTGCATTACCCGAACTGTCAGGTTCGATGTCTCCTGCTGATATTGATCTTATGGATGGACTTGTGAGCGGCATTCTTCTGCATCTTCATAAGGCACGAACAGTAGATTCTACTGCTCGCAGTTCGTTTGGATATGTATTCTCGTCGTGGGGATCATTACTCGGAGGAGTTGAATCAGACAATGCGACCGCCTCTATTAATCGCGCAACGACAAAACTTATGAGTACGATCAGTGACGATGCATGGGAGACTAAAGAAGAGTAAGCTATTGATATCTTTGATAATTGTGGTGCAGATATTAACAGTTGCAGTTACATTGACGAGACCCCGGCAGTGATGAAATCCAAGTACACGCAATTCTCTCGACTATTACCGCTCTTCAAACTTTACGACCGCATCTTTTCAGAAATCTTAACCTCATTGAACTCGGAACGAATCACATCTCGCACTAAGGGTCTTCGAGTGCTCGGTTTTTTTGTTGCACGCGATTCGACGATTCTTACAAGTCCCACGGTTTTTTCGATTGTGTCTGCCAGGCTGCGGGACAATTCGGCCCAGGTACGGGACGCTGCGTTGGATACGATTGGAAAGTTTGTGCTCGTCAAGCCGGAGGTCACACAAAAGTATTACCTCATGTTATGTGATAGGGCAAATGATACGGGGACAGGTGTGCGGAAACGTGCCATCAAACTTGTGCGCGACATATTTCTTGCGACCGATGACATCAACATCAAAATTGAGATTGTGGACAGATTACTTCGTCGTATTGAGGATATTGAAGATAGTATCAGCAATCTAGCCCGAAAGACTCTTGAAGAGATATTTTTTGCACCGATAATGAGATCAAGTAGTGAAAATGATTTCGTGTTTCAGGCAGAGATCAATCAGCGGGCACAGTTGTTACTACAAGTACGGGAGCGAGGGACTACCGATCCGAAGATTACAAAGCTGATGCAGAATATGCTTGACAACATTTTTGAAAAGGATTCTGAAGCGGTTGAAGTCCAGTCAGACACGATGAGCTTGTCAAAAGCTATGGTCGAGTATCTCTTTCAGGCTATTGTTGACTGGTCCGAAAAGAAACAGGTTTGTGGAGCATCAGATTGAGAAATTGAAACGCATGGGCTAACCTTACAGGCATCGATTGAGACTTTATTTGGTCTGCTGTCACTGTTTGCGACTGCCAACAGCTCACTATTTGAAGCTGAGCAGCTGGTCACACTCCAGAGCTACCTTCAAGACGAGTCTTCGAAAGATCTTACGACGTATTACGTATTGGTCGTGTTCAGGAATGCGTTACCGTCCGTTGGCACGTTACGAACCCGATTTAGTTCGGAGATACAGCAAATTCTGTTGAAACGACTCACAAAGTTCAACTTGCGGGTATGTTTTAATTCTGGGCTTATGGTGCAATAATTTTTACTGATGTCAATGTAGGAACTTTCGGAGGCAGTGCCTTGTCTGTGGGACATTAGTCTAATGCTAAAAGATACCCGTCGTCTAGCGACAACCGCAGTATCGTGTCTTCGAATGATTGATTCGAACAAAGCGGAAGCTCAATCAGGCGACTTCAAAAGCTACAAGCAAGACGCGGTTAAAGTGGAAAACAAAGTTATTCGGATATTGCACTTGCTTGGAATGATTGGTCGGTATTTCAATCTTGAAGATCACATTGCAATGTTCCGATCGATACCTGGAATCAAGGGCCGATCGGTTGTCGAAATGATTGTACTCACGTTGCAAGTATTTGCGGTAGCCACCTGCGTTCCATCCAAAATCCGGAAGATTGCGGTGCGAAACATTGGAAGCGTTGCGATTTCACATCCGCAGATTTACATGTCGCGGATGGCGCTCTCGGTTATGGACGATGCTTGGAAGTCGGACGATCGGGAGTTGAAGGATACTGTGATCAAGATGCTGATTGAGTTTGTCTCAAATGCACAGGATCGCGCTGATTCGGCTGCGAAAGAACGCGCGGCTGCGGACGAAGAGGTGGATATTGACGTTCTGAAAGGCGATACGCATAAGTTTGCCAATGATGGGTACGTATTTTTCCCGTGGGTTAAGACAGATTGCGATACTAATGATGACAGTGTGAGCGCGTCGCTTGGACAACGATATCTGGATAGCATTATGGACGTCTGTACAGCCACGGAAGACGACTACGCGCTCTCGGCCGCACTTTTGCTCGAGAAGATTGTCAAGCAAGGGTTCGCAAACCCGCGAACTTGCGTGCCTACTTTAGTCGCGCTGGAGACATCACGAAACTCGACTATTCGAGGTCTAGCACTTGACATTCATAGACAGTTACATGAAAAGCATGAATCCCTGATTGACGGTAGTTATGTCGAGGGGGTCAAGAAAGCGTATGAATATCGACTACGCGTGCGAGGCAGTGGTGTTGGTGGGGATGGTGATACAGTTGACGCGACGGTGGCTGATAACCGTGAGTTTGTCGTGTTTTACGGAATCATGAAGCAGAATCGGAATTCGAAACGGAAGTTTTTGACTGCGCTTGCGCGTGTTTTGGATTTCGATCATGTGCGGTTTTTGAGTGATTGTGGTGAAGCAAGTTTGATTGCGCATCTGGGATTTGTACGATTCGTCGCAGAACGTGTGGTTTGTCTTGAGTTCAGCACGATCGCGGAACCGTATACGCTGATCCTGGGGCTGGATCGGATAATTGGGGGTACCGGAATGGCTGTTTTGATGGCAATCACCGAGTCCGAAACGTTGGCGGGCGCGCAGTTGGGTAGACTTGCAATCACGAGTGCGATTTTATACACGATTTGGGGACTACGACAGCACGTTCGAAAGATGTATAATCTCAACGATAGTTCCTGTCGAGCGTTTGCGATTTCAGGACGGAATAACGCAAAGGAGTATACGCGGACGGCTACGCGTTCGACGGCGGGAGGGGGTGGTGAGACTTTGTTGCTTGATTCGCTGTGTTGGAAGGATGAGTTTGCGGACGATTTGGAGAATCAGGAGATTCTGAGGAAAATGAAGGAGGTCTTGGTTGCCGTGGATGAGAGCCATGAGACGGAAACTGGATGAACGTAAATTATGGAGTCTAGGTCTTTTTTAATTGCTTTGGAATTCGCTTTGTTTGATAATGAGCTATATAAGTTAACCCATAGCTACTCTTGTTGAGAATTGGTCGTTCATAGAGTCTACAAAAACAGAAATGAGCCTGTGAAATCAAATAACTGAATTAGAAAACTGATAATTAAGTTGAAAGCTTGCAGCATTCAACTTCTAACTATACAAACTGCGCCCGCGCGTGAATAAAAATTAGAAACACCCTTCCGCCATATGCAATATACAAGCGCTGCTATACACCATTACGACTGCCCTGCTCTAATAATACAAAAAAATAATGCAATACGCCCTGGGAAAAAAAGACTACGAGGTGCTTAGTCGAGATCAGGCGCCAGCGCAACGAGTGAAAATGAAAGGTACGACGACGACGGGGAACTAGCTTCAGCCTCGCGATCCATGAACTCACGAAGGTATTGGGTCGCGTTTGGATGTAACAGGTCTTCGTCTTCGGATAGTTGCTGAAGCATGATTGGTCCTGATCTGCGTCCGTCGAGTTCGTAAAGGATGTTGTCGGAGGTTTTGACAAAGGCCACGTAGTGCAGGTTCACGTCGTCTTCGGGATCGGGCGCTGTTGTGTCGCCGTCTAACGCGACTGCTGCGTGTTTTGCTTTGAGGGTTGTAGAGGATTCAATGTATTGGACCCGTTCTGCGACTGAAAGTGGTGGTAAATCCCGTTTGAATTGGGAAATCAACGAATCTGATGCCACGCCGTTATACGCCGCCGGAGCATTCAACACAGCATGAAGAACAGCATACGTTCCACACGCGTTCCCAATCGTCTGTTTAAGCCACACCACGCCGTCATCAGGCGACGGAGTATACGGCGGACGATCAGCGTCGGCTTGGACCCTGTGTGCTTCGTAGGCGTCAGATACGGGAAAGACGAGCAGCAGGGCGGAGACGGGCCGGGGAACAAAGGCGAGCATTTCTGGGTCTTCGAGGGAGTAGACGTCGTGGAAACTTAGGGATGGGTCGAGACCTAGGGAGCGGGCGAGAGTGGTTAGGACTTCGGGGTTTGACTCGAGAGGGACGAAGGGCTCGACTTGTCCGGACATGGTGGATGTGTTGGATGGGGGTTTGTTGTAGGAGCTGACGATGATCTTTCTGGGTCGACGCGACGAGCGAGACGACGATGACAAGCACAAGTCTTTCTTTTCTTATCAAATCTCAGAATGATACGATATAGACAATTATCGGCAGCTATGATCCGAACCGCATTGATAAATCTAAAATTGCCCGCGGGGACCTTCCTTTGCTCAACGGGCCGTCTTTGGGTGGAAGCACTGATTAGATCAAAAGAGGACGCGCGCGCGCCGGCCGCCGCTGCCGCCGCGGCACGGGGAAAGCATAAACTTGCCGAATTCGGACGTCACGTGTTGAGTTTATTAGTTTATTAAGGGATGACGGAAACGGGAGCCGGTCCGCAGGGGGATGCTGTCTAGTGGTTTCGAAGCAGTTAAATACACGTTTCAGTACATCATTTTCATTCATCACAATTGTGTATGCGCATTGTAATGAACCAAACCACCGGTAATATAATTGGATTATGCTAGTTGTAGAAATTGCACGTGATATGCATACAAACCCCGTTGCTGCTTACACGTCAAGTCTAGTCCCAGCCGGCATCACGAAATTTTCCCCGGATATAACGCCTACTGACTAATTGGCCTGTAATTGAATATTCGATATCGCCTCTGCAGGATACAGAGTCGCGAGTATTATCTATAGAATCGAGTCTTGTACTATATAGAACAGTGGCATATAGAGATCGTCACATATACAGAAGTACACCAATGTCACCGCCATCCGCGCTCATCTCGGCACCGGTGAAGGGCAATAAAGCCGGATCGTCCGCGCGGTCGGCAGAGATCGAGGAGTTGCTAGCAGCGGTATCAGCGCGCGCGGTCGCGTACGTTGCAGCAGCAGACGCGCCGAATGCCCGGGTCGGTGATCCCGTGCCGCCGAAGGAGTTACGGTCGATATTAGGTGCGCAATTGGCGTTACCGACGCGCGGAGGCGGGCAGGTTGAGTTTTTGGCGGTGCTGGATGAGATTTTGAGGCATAGTGTTGTTACGTGGCATGCTGGGTTTATGGATAAGCTGTATGCGTCGACGAATCCGGTTGGTGTTGCGTCGGATTTGATATTATCGATTTTGAACACGAACGGGTATATTTACAGTGTTTCGCCTGTGTTGACGTTGATTGAGAAGCAGACGAGCCATGATTACGCTGCGTTGTTTGGGTTTACGGGAGAGTGGGCCGGCGGACTGACGTTTCCGGGAGGGTCGGCGTCGAACACGCAGTCGTTGATCGTTGCGCGCACGATGCTGTATCCGGATACCAAAGTGTCTGGCAACGGAGCGTACAAGTTTGTCGTGTTTACGAGCGTGCATGGGCATTATTCGGTCGAGAAGGCGGCGATCGCGACCGGACTTGGCAGCGAGGCGGTGTGGACTGTGCCGGTTGATTCCGACATGCGCATGCGTGCGGATTTGTTGGAAGAGCGGATATTGGAAGCGAAGCGGCAAGGTAGGACGCCGTTGTATGTGAACGCGACGGCGGGGACGACGGTGTATGGGTCGTATGATCCGTTTGAGGAGATTGCCGCGGTCGCGAAGAGGCATGGGATTTGGTTTCATGTGGATGGGTCGTGGGGCGGGAACGTGGTGTTTTCCGACAAGTTGAGGTATAAGCTCAAGGGCGTCGAGCTGGCTGATAGTTTGACTGTGAATCCGCATAAGATGCTCGGCGTACCGCTGACGGTGAGTGGGAGGTTATGTGCATTGACTTACGTGTGACTACTGACTAATCTTTGTAAGTGCTCGTTCTTGCTCGCGCCGGATCATCGCGTGTTTCAAAAGGCGTCATCGCTGAGGGCGCCGTATTTGTACCATTCGAGCGAGGTCGATGGCGAGGATTTCGATATAGGCGATTCGACTATGGGATGTGGACGGCGCGCGGACTCGCTCAAGATGTTTCTCGGCTGGAAGTGGTACGGCACAGAAGGTATTTATCTTTTTTTTGCACTATGCACTAAGCAATTTTGCGAACTTGGCTGACTTGAGAATACAGGCTACGCGGAACGCGTAGAGACAGCGTTCGACACGACGGCGTACCTCGCCAGTCTAATCGAGTCCCGGCCCGGCTTCCATCTCCTCTCAAGCAACCCGCCGCCATGCCTGCAAACCTGCTTTTACTATTCCCCGACCGGCACCTCCCCACTTTTGAACACGGCGGAGTACAACACGCGCGTGACGCGGGCGGTCGCGTACGAGTTACAGCGCAGCGGGCGATTTTTGGTTGATTATGCGCCGCCCGCGAGCGGGGACTTGGTCGGGCGCGGGGAGTTCTTTAGGGCGGTGGTGAATGCGCCGACGACGACGCGGGCGACGGTTGAGGAGCTTGTGGAGGCGGTTGAGAGGATTGGGAGGGGGATTGCTGGTGAGGTGGAGGTGGAGGGGGTGTAGAGACGGCGACGGGGCTGTGGGTCGGGGTTCTGGACGGCGACTGTGCGAGGGCCGGGGTTTATGCAGTTTTGGGCTGGTTCGTGTCAATCGTCAGCTCAGCTCAGCTCAGCTGCGGGGCTTTGCCTTTGGCGCTGGCTTGACTCCGCTGAGCAGTCGCTCATTAGTTCAGTAAGGGACTAATCAACCATGCCCGACTGGCTGAAAGGATAGACTCTTAAGAGTTAAGACTCAGCAAGAGTCAGTAGCTTAGCAGAATGCATCAAACTTTGATACAGTTAGTCGCCGGCTACAGAAGTAATATTACAATGACAAATCCACAATGGACGCGGCAATTTTGGCATTTATAATTCTTCGGTTTGGTACGCGGCCCGCGGTTGCAGGTACGCGGGACATTCTGAGAAACTATCCGCGAAGAGTTAAGAGTAGTCAGTAGAGTCGAAGGCAGCAGAGAGCGAATTGCATGACGTGCTGCTGCGCTGCTGAGAGCAGTAACTGATTACTCGTGCTGCGGTAATCGTGAACAAGAACTGAATAATTGAATTAAATAAAAGCAGACTTAAAACCGGCAAACCTTGCGCGAACCGCCGAGAAACCTTGCCGAAACTCCGTGTCGCGGCCGCCGGATGCGCCAGACGCCGGCGCCGGCGCCGGCGCCCGCTATCGCCGAGCTCCGAGCTGGCCGGCCGAGGTTCCGTTGCTGACTGTCTTACGCACTACGCGAGGAGTTAAGGGTAAGGCTCGGCCGAGCTCGACTCGGATTATGTAACACTGGTGTCGAGCGGGTTTGTTGTGGGTTGGCTGCTTGCGGAAGATGACCATTTTGTCTGTTGCAATAGCAGGGAACAGAAGAGCAGATAGTAAAAGTAAAAGAAAAGTAAACCCCCGGAACACCGAATACAAAACAAACAAACACACGGAAGTGGAACCCTCGCACGCGTGGTTATATACAAAAGTTCAGTTCTAGCTCTAGTTTTAGTTGCAGTCCAATCTAGTTCTAGTTCTAGATATCCATAAAGGTCGACGTGAGCCAGATATCTGACAGATCATCGATCTTGCCGAGTAGCGGGACGCCTGTGGTGTCAAACTCCGGGAACTCGGCGCCGTCAGCGACGTCGGCTGCGGTTACTGTGCCGTCTGAGCCGACGCTTGTGCGCTGCATGTCGTGGTGGGGGTTCAGGAGGTTGCTGTTATTGTTGTTGTAATCTGGCGCAGCGGCGATGGCAGCCGCTGCGGCGCCGCTGTCGAGGACGTATTGCATCTCGACTGGGGACGGGGACGTGCTGGATGACGAGTAGAGCGACGAAGCGGAGGTCATGGAGGCCGGGGACATTGCTTCGTGGCTGTGGCTGCTGCCGGAGACGTGGCCGCGGATGATGCTGGCTGGGTCGACGACGGGCAGGACTGTGGGGACGGCGGGGTAGGGTTGCGTGAGTAGTTGTGGGCTCCAGGGCATTTCTGAGATGACGCGGTCGTCAGTTGCCTCGTCGAGACTTCCGTCGAGACTCTCGTGGTCATGATCGTGGTCGTGCTCATGTTCGGTGTCGTGCTCCGTGTCATGCTCGCTGTCGTCATGCACGACAACAAACCGCTCATGCGCCTCCTTCTGCAACTCAAAGCTCTTATTTGTAAGCTCGTCCAGCGCCCGATTAATCGAGACATGTCCCGATTTCGACAACAATCTCGAGATATCGTCGCCGCGCGACACCCGTCTCACGAGCTCCTCCATCCCGGTCTGCAAGATCTCGATCCGGTTCTCGAGTAGCTCGACATAGCGCGACGAGTACAGCTTTTCCTTTGCCTTTTTGCGCTCGGTGAAGGTGCAGATCTTGTCGTCGGCCATGCAGCGCGAACATGGTTTCCGGCCGTCGCATTTTGATTTCTTGATGCGGCAGGAGTCGCAGGCTTTGCCGACGCGTTTGCGGGCGCTGTATTCGTGTGCGTCGGGGGACGCGGGGAGAGGGTGTGTGTAGGGCATTGTGCTGACGGGGTGGGGGTGTGAGGAGGAAGTGGGATGTGAGGAGGGCGGGATGTGAGGAGGGAGGTGAAGGAGAGGGAGCTGGACGGGCTTAGCAGGGCGTCGGCGAGGGTGGGAGGTCGCTGGAGACGGTGCGTGGGCGCAGTCCGCTGCTGGCGGAGTCGACCATGCACTGGGGGCGGCGGAGGGTATGGTTGAGATGAGAGGCCGCTGGCGTCGGAGTAGAAAGTAGTGGCAGGAGTAGGAAGTAGGAAGTAGTGAAGAAGTGAAGAAGTGAAGAAGCACGACAGCAACAGCAACTACAGACGGACTCAACTCAGCTCATGTTCAGACTGGCCCAGCGGGGCCCGCGGCCGTATAAATAGTTGCGGGCTCGAGGCGAGCAGCAGGGCCGGTACGGGCGGGTTAGGGCCCGGTACGCCGGTGATGTCAGCGCGGCTAGCGCGGCGCGCCAGAGTCGCACGAGACGCGCGCGAGTCGATTCTGCTGCCTCTGCCGGCTCGGGCGAGCTGTTCTACCAGACTACATGTTTATGCCAGCATCTTCAAGCAGAAAGGAAGCTGAAATCGTCTGGAATATGCGAATGCGATGATGCAAACGCAACTCCGCAAGTCGGCTTTCGCCATTATGCTAATGCGTCCAGGCTTGGCTCCTCTTCCCCTCTTTTCTTGTCTTCTCTCTTCCTCGTGCCCTTGGCGACACAACTCGCAACTTTGCTCGCATCTCTCGTTTCGTTCGAAAGGGCGCTGCAGAGTAGGGATGTCCAAACTGATTGTGTTACTGTTTTGCCATTGTAAATAACGTCTGTAGTCTGTAGACTGTAGAACTTCTGTCATGACGTCTTAGTCTGCAAGAACTAGTTGGATCAGAATAATGCGAATAAACCAAAGAAGCTGCAACGCTGCTACTACTTCCGTTTCGGGACGCGTGTCGACGCTTCCATCGAACTCAACTGTAGAGTTTGCAGTTCCATAGAATAGACTCCCCTGCGGCTTATTCATTCACTCTTCTGCCGGCCGAGAAGAAACGATTTTTACTGTTGTTTATGACGTTGGTGTGGTCAGGAAAGACTGATAGTGGATTCTGATTATTCGCGCTGATAAGTGACAAGTCTGACTATTGTTTCGTTTGATTGTGAATCAAGTAAAGATCAGGCTGAAGGAAATGAGACTCTAGCATACTTCCTTAGCGACTAGCGAGCCGAGTAGCCGCGATGAGGATGCCCAAGGAAGGCTCTTCTAGCTCGCGCCGTCGCCACCGAGTCTGTTCTGGATTGCAGAGTTGCCGAGTTTCCGTGCTTGACGTGCTACTCAACGTTCGCACACTGTGGACACTTGAGATAATAAGATCTTGAATCTACTAGACTATTCGAATGCGCATTCAGGTCAAATGATTACACTACGACCGGACTGTAATACATATGCATACTTGGCAAATCAAGAGTCAGGAACACTCAGGGGCTTTGGTAGAGCGCCACGGAGTACGCTGTTGTCACTCGAGTCTGCCGAGGTTGTTGTTGATGACGATGATCCAGTGGTTTACTCGGTATCCAGTGAACTGGAGGTGTCCGTCTGCATTCTGCAATCAACAATCAATAGCTATGCATTTCTCAAAGAATCAAAGACTCAAACGATCAATGTTATTGCAAGATGGCGAACCCGGCCATTGTTTACTTTCCGTGCGGCGGCTCCAGTCCATCTTCACGATCCATCCATACATTCCAAAAACCACCGCCCACCACAACCCGCTCCTACACAACAGCCGTGCGACACCCATCGACCATCGTCGTCGCCTGCCCACTAACAACTAATCGAGTCAAGTCCTCCCAGCACGGCCCGCGACACAAACGCTTCTCACTAGTGGTACCTCGAGTCAGGCCCTCGCTGTACCGCTCGCGGCCACCGGCCGGACGCGTCCAGTAGCGCCGCCGCCGCGCCGCGCACGAGACCGAGGTTGTCCTATACTATACTATACAGTCTGCAGCTAGCAGGGCCCTCAGAGTCAGGGCCAGGCTGGTAGTGGCCGAGCTGGCCAGGGCTTCACTCTACCGAGCCGAGGCGGACGCCGCTCGGCCTCGATTGTTCAAGACTCCGGTGCGGCGCCGAGATGAGCTGGGACTGCCCGAAAGTGGATGCACTACACTTGTTTCGACCTTGAGTCGTATTTGAACGAGTCTTTGACATCAGTTCTGTTCGTTCTAAGACTTTGTGCCAAACTGCCAAATCATCAAATGCCAATTATGACGTCGCAGACGCAAGACGAGAGTTGTTTTGTTTTACTTTGCAACTCGATTGACGACGAAGACGCGTCTCACCTGGGAAGTTCTTGCGATCGCAACGTCCGTAACGGCATGTGATAACTGCTATCTGGATCTGATCAACTAAACTCTTCGAGAAACTCTGAGAAAGTCTGAGAAACCTGCGACATACATGATGCTGATCGCGGCTCATCGTTTCTCCGTCTTGAAACAAACCCAACCAACCTTCACGATCCGCGCCATCCCGTTTCCCAATCCTACCACCGTTGTACGACACAGTCACACAGAAATTTCTACAATCGCCTCTAGCGTCCTTGCGCGATGCTCGGTACCCGTACCTGTGCGCGTCGGTGGCTGCATACGGGCTGGCTGGCTGGCTGCTCATCGCCAACTTCACTGACAAGTAGAACTCCGGCGCAAGCCCGGAACCAACTGAGGCGTGCACAAACATCGTCTCGAGCGACAGAACAGGCCTGTTTGTGCTGTTTGGCCACGTTGGACAGATTTCTGCTGCAAGCGCACACGCTTCCTTGAAACTCTCAATTCTCTTACCATCTTTTATTTGAGATCCCGGACGCAGCCCGGAGCCGGTCCGGATCCAGAGCGGCCGTCTGCGCCGAGCTTTCACCGCCTGCCAGCCTTCTGTCGAGAATTCCTTATAATTTGAGCTGGACAAAAAATATATGCATGTGTTTATTCTTGATACATGTATAACAGCTACGTCACGACGCAACACGTCCCACTCCCACTCCGCCGCTCATCCACTTTCGCCCTCTGTCCCGCCGCAGCCAATGGGATCTGCTCCCTTCCTCCCGCTTTCTCTCCTCCCGCTGCTTGCTTTTGTCGCGATGTAGTCTGTGATTGTGATTGCGTCGATATCGACGATTGTTCTCGCTCACGCCAGCTGTCTTGTTCTTCTTCCACACCGTCGCCTAGTAATGATGAGATCACAGACGGCGGCGCGTTCCGACCGTTGCTGTTAATGTTGGTTTCCTTCGATGCAGCGGCGCGTGTTGCTGCTGCTGCTGCCTCTTCTTCTGCCTGCGCTTTCCGCTCAATCTCGCGATTCTCTCGTACCCGACGTACCATGATTGCGAACGTTTCTTCGATATTAACACTCATCAGCGCGCTCGTCTCCATGAACCCTATATTATCGTCAGTCTTCGATTCTTCCAATCCACGTCGAATTGAGCCAAAAGAAGCAAAAACAGATACGCACCACATCCATGTTGCCGAGCCCATGCTAACCCCTGCTGACTAGTCACCGCTCTATACCCCGCCAAATCGCATTTATTCGCCGCGACAACTCTAACCGGCGGCAGTTTCGTATGCGATTCAGAATCCGTCATCGCTTCCTGCGCGCGCGCAATCAGATCGTCGAATTCCTCGAGCGCTTGTAATGTTTGTGGTGCCGTGATGTCGTAGACCATGAGATACGCGTTGGCTACGTTGCCGGCTTGCCATAGACCGCTCAGTAGGCCTCGGTATTCTTCTTGGCCTGCTGTATCGATTATGTCGAGTTCGCATGCTTGTCCGTCTGCGCGTTCGTTAATACAGCTGTTGTGGGGGCTGACTGAACAGATTTGGACTTACCGATTACTCGGGTAGTAGAATATGAATCCTCTGATTATACACCTTCGTTAGTCTTGTTTTGCCAAAAGTGCGTGGAAGAGCTAGAACTTACCGATCGTAGGGTCATACTCGTCAACCCACTGACTCCGCACCAAACGCATCGTGATACATGACTTTCCCGTGCCTGTATACTATAGTCAGCACCTTCTTTGCGGTTAAAAGATATATAAATAGCTTGATCATGACGAACCTCCGTCACCGAGTATCACTATCGAGATCTTTTCTGGTTCTAATGATGATGCCCTGGAGATTTGAAATTAGCTGGAGATCGGAATTGACCGCGTGTATCGTGTCATCTTACATGCTGCCGATATGTAATTCCAAGCAATTGAATCCTTCAATAAGCACAATTGTCCAAGTACAATTTATAACCACGGTCTCGACTTTATAAGTATTGCTGAATCGAACTAATTGAAGTAAAAGGGGCGTGGATATAAGCTGTAGTAAGCCAGGCAAAGTAGGTTTGTTTACCCCTTTCTGCCCAAGGACTCGTCTTTTGGTTCACCGGCGGTCGGTGCGCCGCGTGCGCGCGGCTTTCTCCACCCCGATCGCTGTGTTTACTTTTTCGAGGCACTTTATCTCAGCTGTCGTTGATTGAATTTTGAAAGTCGGATACCGATTGACAATTGCAACCGAATCTGGATCTACAGTTACTACAAATATAAACTCGTCGCGTCGTCGTCGACTCTGCGACCGTGTTGTATGGTGTTGACGTTCCGACTTCTGCGGCCCGCGCGCTATATATTACCGCTATACGACCTAAGCGGTCTCTAGAACTTGGAAGCGAGTTTCACTCCGATTTTAAAAAGCAAACAGCCAAACCCTGGCTCAAACCCTGACGACTGAACCGCTGATTGCGCTTACCGATAAGTTGTTCAAGCGCCACCAGCCGCCACTCTGGCCCACTTCTGTCAGAGACGTCCGGCTGATGCCAATCCTTTGCAAGGAGCACTAGCCCGCATGGCGGCATGACCCTCCCACGCCCACCATCACCCTAGAGGTCATTACAGCTCCCGGAGGAAATCAGCACTCTGAAGTCTGAGTAGATTGGGTTCATCGGACTCACCAACCAGTTATGCGACACTTACAGGCTCTGGCGAGTCTCAGAGCAGCGTCCTGATGTTGTTCTTAATTCTGTTACTTGTTATTCAATATTCATGACGCTGCTCTGACTCTGAACCAGACTCGCCAGAGCCTGTAGGTGATGCATAACTGGTTGGCGAGTCTGGTGAACCCAATCTAGACTCAGAGTGCTGATTTCCTCATGGAACTGTAGTCTGTAATGACCTCTGGTGTGATGCGGTGATGGTGTGCGTGGGGAGAGCCGGGCTCATGCGGACTAGTGCTCCTTGCATGGGATTGGCATCACTCAACAACACCCTCAAAGGCTCAAATGCACTGTTTTAGAGTTTCAATGTAAACCGAAGTCTTCTTGAAGATTTCCTGATTAAGCAACTTGACAATGAACTCGCGCGCCGCAAACCTGTCTTGTATATATGTTACAGTTAACGAAAATACAAACCAATATTCTAGTCTCTTGTACAGTATCTACATCTGAACCATTTGGGCAATCAACTTGCCCGAGTATCCAGTAGCCTTATCAGCCGCCTCAAACAATCCAATCACGTCCTTTTCATTCTTGAAATCAGCCACGCGGGCAACAAGACCATGAACTTTCCCCTCACCCACAGCCTTTTCCAATTCCGCCCGCAAAAGAGGTGTCGGGAACAAAAAGAGCGAATGAAATCTGACTGAAGACCGGCGCGCGCGTAAATTGGCGAGGCCGACGATGGTGTTGAGTAGAGTCTTCATGAAAAAGGATTGAGGGATAGCTTTGTCGACGTCGGTGCCGTTGGGCATGAACGCGATGGTTGCGATTTGGCCGCCGCGTTTCACGAGATGGAGGTACTGGAAACCGCTGGTTTGCGTGTCGAAAATGAAATCGACTGAGCGCGCTGGAATGACTTTGGTTGGGTCGGAGGTTTTGTAATCGATAACTTTTGAGCTGTTAGCATTTGTTCAGTAAATAGCCGGGCATACATACTTTCATCAACTACTCCCTCGCCCAGGAGTTTTGCAACCTGATCAACTTTCGCCGTCGACACGGTCGCGATGACTTTCCCCGCGCCAAACACGTTCTTGGCTAACATGCACGTAGCAGCACCAGTCGCCGTAAGAGCACCAATCACAAACACAGTCTTTCCCTTGATCCACCCTACTCCCTGACCAGTCGCGTCGGCAGCAGTATGTAATGCCAGCAGAGCAGTCAGCGATACAGCCGGCAGTGCAGCTGCTTCTTCGAACGAGATGGTGTCCGGCTTGCGCATTAAAACTGATTGATCCACGAGCGCAAACTCTTGGAACGTTCCGCGGTGTAAGAATGCAGCGCACGCGTATACCGCGTCACCAGGCTTGTACTTTGTCACAGCCGGTCCGACTTGCTCAATCACACCAGCCAGATCAAAACCGATATCCGCCGGGAACCTGAGTAAGAGCGTGCGTGAGCTTGCTAGATCCCACAATTCGACAAATATTCCAACTCTTGCTTGCACTTACTTCTCCTTGAGCACCATTTTCAGGTCTCCCTTTGCAGTCTTGACGTCGACCGGGTTCACTGACGCCGTGTAGATCTTGACCAGCACGTCCGTGGAACTCGCGATCGTAGGCTTAGGCACGTCCTGAAAGCAGTACTCTGCGGGCCCGACATACCCCGGATTTGACAGTTTGCGCATAGTCGCCATGATTCTTGCCAACAGGATTATTATCAACTTTCTCCCTGCGTCTCTTCGGGCTATATATACATGTTTCCAACGATTTTAAAGTCATCATGACACTTCGCGCAGACGTCAGTGGGACGCTGTTGAAACGGAAGTGGGTCAAACCCATTTGCCGTACTGCCGTTGACATACTCCCACCCCGGAAGCCCTAAGTGCTGGCCGAGTGGGATCACTAACTCCTGGTGCTAACGCTTTCTCCCGCCTCGGAACCCTAAGGTGCTGAGTCGATTGAGATCTAATTGCCGGTACTAAGGCCGTGGCGGTATCCCGTCCACTCTACAGAGTTCGGCCGAGATCTGAAAGGCGTTGTTTTAGAGTTCTAGCAAAAAGAAACCTAATGTTTTCAAAACTTCCCGATTAAGTAGCTTGACAACAAACCCGCGCAAACCCGTCTTTCATAGTCGTATCTCTCGTGTCTATAGCTGTTTGGCGAGGACCACCAGGTCCAGGTGCTAAGTATACACTTGTCTTGGTACTCTAAGTGCTGACCGATTGAGATCACTGATTACCGGTGCGAAGGCCGTGACCGTATCCCGTCCACTATACAAAAATTCGGCCGAAAATCTGAATGGTTTAGAGTTCTAACGCTTAACCCTCTAGACGGAGTTCGCACAACGTCATATGAGGTTCGAGCTCCTTATATATATATTATTACTTGAAGGTCGCAGGAAACATATACCAAACTTATACCAACCTCATAAAGAAACAATCCCGCCATATGTATAACAAGTCGCAACAAAACTAGCATCACCTCATATATACGACGAACCAGTACTCAACCAACAGCACAAAGAGATCAGTCCACGTCATGTCGGATGCACAGTGCAAACTTTTCTCTTGAACCAGCGCATGTGTCGGACGGATAGCACCACATCATTACTTCTTGTACAGTACCTAATTCTGAACCATTCGAGCAATCAACTTACCCGAGTATCCAGTAGCCTTATTAGCCGTCTCAAACAACCCAATCACGTCCTTTTCATTCTTGAAGTCAGCCACGCGGGCAACAAGACCATGTACTTTCCCCTCATTAACATATTTTTCCACCTCCGCGCAAAATGGAGGTGTCGCGTTCATCATAATCGAGTGAAATCTGACTGAATACCGGCGCGCGCGTAAGCCGGCAATGCCTACGACCGAATTCAGGAAAGTCTTCATGAAGAAGGATTGAGGGATGGCCTTGTTGATGTCGGTGCCGGAGGGTGGGAACACTGTAGTTGTGATTTGGCCGCCGCGTTTCATGAGGTGCAGGTACTCAAAACCGCTGGCTTGCGTGGAGAAAACGAGGTCGACGGAGCGCGCTGGAATGACTTTAGTCGGGTCAATGGTTTTGTAATCGATGACTTTTGGCTGTTAGCACATGTTCCGCAAATCCAGTCCGGCATACATACTCTCATCAACTACTCCTTCACCCAGAAGTTTCGCAACCTGATCAACTTTCGCCGTCGACACGGTCGCAATGACTTTACCCGCGCCAAACACGTTCTTGGCTAGCATGCACGTAGCAGCACCAGTTGCCGTCAGAGCACCCACTACAAACACAGTCTTTCCCTTGATCCACTCTATCCCCTGGCCAGTTGCGTCGGCAGCGATGTGCAATGCCTCGAGCGCAGTTAGCGTTACCAGCGGTAGTGCTGCTGCTTCTTCGAACGAGATGGAGTCCGGCTTGCGCATAAGAATTGATTGATCCACGAGGGCAAATTCCTGGAACGTTCCACGGTGTAAGAATGAAGTGCACGCGTATACCGCGTCACCGGGCTTGAACCTTTCCACTGCCGGACCTACTTCCTCAATGACACCAGCCAGATCAAAACCAATTGCCGCCGGAAACCTAAGTAAGAGCGTGCGTTAGCTTGCTAGATCACACAGTTTGACTGTACTCCAACTCTCGCTAGCACTCACTTCTCCTTGAACACCATTTTCAGATCTCCCTTTGCGGTCTTGATGTCGATCGGGTTTACCGACGCCGTGTAGATCTTGACCAGCACGTCCGTGGGACTCACGATCGTGGGCTTGGGCACATACTCGAAGCGGTACCCTGAAATTCCGACATACGCCGGATTTGATAGTCTGCGCATAGTCGCCATGATTCTTGATAACAGGATTTTTATCTGCTTTCTCACTGCGTCCTGGGTCTTTTCAGACTATATATACACTGATCTATATCACTTTCAGAAAACATGAGACTCGTGTAGACGTCACTGACGCGTGGAAAGCTGTTGAATTCGGGCGAATTCATGCACCGTTTCACCGGTTTCCGTCACGGAACCCCAAGTGTTGGCCGATTGAGATCTTTAATTTCCCGTGCTAGATTATGCCATACCCCGTCCAGTATACAATTCTCTATTTCTCTTTGTTGACTTTGTATAAGTCAATTGTGTTGACTGTATCAATTCAACTCGGGTAGTCTATTTCCGGGATATATAAATTTAATAAAACCATAGATGTGTTTGGGACTACGATCTGAATCTGATGACGTGTATAGTGAGACTGAAATCACGGAAATAAACACTTAAACCTTTAGAAAATAATAAATGCCGTTACCGCTTACGTCTGATACGATCCAGATCATTTGAGATAATGAGATGTTGATTGTTGAGTGGCAGCCGAGGGATGAGGTCGCGCCATCACGTCACATGGCGCTGCCGGCATGGGAGTCTTCTCGGCTGCCCGTAACCGAGAGTCTAAAGCGGAATGCTCCGTCTACGTGGGACCGCTGCTCGATTTCGCTTTTCAACAAGAGCATGTGGACGCAAACATCTAATCTATAAGCACTGGATGGTAAGATGAAAATATTGTAACTTAAATCTACTTTTGTCGATATTAATATACAAAATACATTTAAACGACAGACCACCTTTACAGGAGTAGAGTTGAACTTAACCACAACAGAAACATCCAAACTATTAAACACAATCTCGCAAGAACCCAGTCTTATATATGTTCCCTTATTTCCGCAACAAACAATACAAAACAAAACAGATTAATATTATTCTCCAGTTGCATACCCTTCGTCGTCATCGTCCCCGTCAATTCCCTCCGCATACCCGCCTAACCGCATTCCGATCTTGACGCACTCACTCACAATCTCCCGGCGAGTCTCTGTCGAGATACCAGCAGCTGAGCCTTCGTCACCGCCAATCCAGATCCGAGCACGACCAACTAATGATTCACTAGCCTTCTCAACCGGTCGTCGTCGTTGCATCTTGCGGACTGTGGTTAACACGGCAACAAATCCAAGAAGCCCAATGTCACTGGCTGAATAAGACTTTAATGAAGAGTAAAGTTTCTCGGCGACGTATGGTCGAGAGGGAAGAAGAGTCTGGACGAGAGCGCAGCGGACAGCGACGCGGAGGTCGGTGGATGATAGCATGCGAACGACGCTGCGAGCAGTAGCGCCGACTTCCGACGCGTCATCGGCGGATGATTCCGAAAGTGAGACCGAGATATTATCAATCTCACCATCTTCCTCTTCTTCTTCATCCTCAGACTCTTCGACTTCATCATCCTGATCTTCGACATCTTCCTCATCCTCCGCAATAGCAGACGTGTTGACCGGCGCCATTGGAAGAGACGATGATGTAGACACGACCGACGACTTTACTGGAGCAGGAACAGGGACGACTGGCTGTTTCCGCGAGTTTGCAATCTTCAAATCCTCACGAACTGCTTCCATCATCTCGCGCGTGTACTCCGGGCAAATATCACCAAGCAAAACAGACCGCGCAATAAGCGACCGACGATGTACGACCGAGTTCGGCGGCGCAACCTTGACACTGATAGCAAGAGCACTTGCGTCGGGAATACCGTCCAGAGATTCAACAAGGACACCTCGGAGCTTGCGGCATGAGTACCAAGCTGCGACAGCGTCAAGTGGCGATTGTAGTGCGGTATCGTCGATCATGGAAGTCACGCCGTCGTCGCGGATGTTGTTTGATACACCTTTGCCGCTCGGGATGTTCCACGTCATGTTGTACGCGCGCGTCACGGTGTCAGTGTCAAACACGTCGTCACACTCGAGCAGGTGAACGAGGTGGTCCGGAGTCTTTTCATTCCCATCGGTTGATTCCTGCTGCTGAAGCTGCAGTTCACGAGCCGATTCCCAAAGCGAGCGCTGATACTTCTCGGACAGACCCTGCAGAGAAGAGAAATCCCGAAGCAGGATCTTAACGTGAAGAGCTTGCATCATGGCGCGAATAGGAGTAGCAGGAATCAAGAAACTGGCGAGCAGGGTGATGAACAAGCGCACAGTCGAACACTCCGAGTCACCGCCGCCGAGCTGCGCATCAATGGCAGTTCTCCAAGCAGCTGTGCGAACAAGATCTTCATCCACAGAGGTGTTGAACAAAAGACGGTACCCGTCAAATCCAACGATTCTGCGAAGCAACAGCTTTCCAAGTTTCTTTGCCACGGCAGCAATCTCAAGAGGAATAACTCGGGGAGGAACGTCGACTGTGCGAACAGCGGCCAGCCATGCTTGCTGGCGAACCTCGAGCGGACTGCTGACTGAGAGGGTCTGAACTGAAAACTTGGAAGCCATGATCGGCTTCTTGAAACCCTTGTTAGACGACGAACCATCGAAGAGCGATGGGTAGAAGATGTACATGACAGTTCCCAAAAGGAGCATGCCACGAATAAGACCCAAGACCATGTGTGCGTTGGGACCAAGAACGGAGTGAACACCGGAGCGGATCATGAACGGCACGGCAGCCAGGCCACGTGTATGCTGTCCATCGACGTCGTTGAATGAGTTTGCAATCATCATGCCAGCCATAGAGCCCATCATGACCTTGCCCATCATGTTGCGACCAGCGTTACCCATCATGGAAGCTCCCCGACCCAGCGCGTTGACTTCAATGACATTCTGAGATGACGGCATCTGGTTACCACCCATCATCGAAACTTCAACTCCCTGTTGCGAGTTATCGCCCATCATGTTCTGCCCAGGGAATTTGTCGTCCATAAGAGCCTTGTTTTCCCGCATAAGCTGATTGTTCCGTTGCTGCAAGTGCATAATATACTCAGTCGCCTTTGTGAGAACGGTGGCCTTGTTGAGCTTGTTTGCAGGCGCAAGACCGTCAAGCTCGTCTTCCTCCTCCTCAAATGTACCAGTGACCGCGCATCGCAGGGCGGGGACGCAGTCTCGGAGAGCGGCAATCTTATCATTGAGATTTGTCCGGTAGCGCTTCTCAATCATGTTGTGTGCAGTCTGTAATACGTTAGAATATTGGTCTAAGAATTTCAAGCCTATTCGTAACATACCTTCTTGGGCTTTACAATCTTTCCACCTTTGACTGTCTGTTCAGGTGGTGACGGCTCGTTTGCCTGGTATTGAGGTTGAGAACCTCGGGCAGGCCCTGATGTCCGACGGACGGCATTGTGTGCCGCAGCAGGCGGGCTACGCTTGTTTGCAGCCGCGAAACTCTTTGCCGCCGAGGCGGAGACCGCTGCCGGGTTGACCATCGGAGGCATCTGCTGCTGAGGCTGGAAGTGCGACGGAGAAGTGCCGAGAGGAATTTCTTGCGGATACTGTCCAGCTGATGGCGACTGGCCGTATGCTTTGTATGGCGGAGTCATCATGTGTGACGAGGCCGAGGAGGCTGGAGAAAGGGAGTTGGGCGAGTGTGACGATGAGGAGGAAGAATTCGACATCTGGCTCGGGTGCACGTTGTTGTAGTCTGTAGTCGCGTATGGCGGCGTGTCAGTGCCAAAGAAAAACTGAGCGGGATCGTGCATCATGGTCACTTCAGGCTTGATGTAGGCTTGCGGTGACTGTTGCTGCTGTTGTTGTTGTGGTTGCTGTTGTTGCTGCTGCTGCTGTTGCGGCATCGCGCCACCGGACTCGAGCGGGAACAGGAACGCATCGGCGCTCCAGGAATTGGGATCGTTGACATCGTCGATGCTGGGAGAGAAAGACGACAGTGGTGAAGATCCATGGCCGGACGAAAGAAGCTCTTCGGGCGAGAGTGAGTGTGAGAGGTGCGAAGACTGGTATGAAGAAGGCACGCTGTCGTCGGCCTCGAGGCGGGCGAGGAAGTCCTCGCAGTCGGCCAAGTCGAAGGACTCGTTGCCGATGGGCATGGCTCCGTAGTCGTCCATGGTAGCTGGATATGGAGAGTTCCGTCACGACTATCGAGACTGGAGCGAACAAAAGACAGAGGGATGAGGAAAGGAAGAAGAACAGAAAAACACGGGCAGCGACGGCGACGAGCGTTGTAGTTGAGCGCAGCGCGCGTGTCCGGGTCCGGGGCGGCGTGCGGCGCTTTGACAGAAGAATGGGCTGATGTGGCGCTGGCGGCGCAGGCGTGGCGCAGCTGACGTGGGCTGATTTTGCGGTTTAGAGTTTGCACGTGACGCCGGGTTTGTTTACATCCGGCCGGCTTCGGCGGCCCCGCGGCCCAGTATGGCGTCCTGCCCGCGTCCGACGTCATCATGCTTTTCTCTGCCTGCGCTTTCTATCCCCGTTCTTGCAGCTGCTGCCGGCCGGGCCCAACGATTTTGCTGCTGCAAAAAGGCAGGCTGCTGCCCGCATTCAGCCGGAGTTCCTCCAGCGTGCTGAATCACGGGATTGCTAGCCGGCAGGATTCCGGAGAACTCCAGACAGTGTGCAGATTGGTGGTACTCAGGTCTACGACATTTATTGTGTATGTTCTCTGTGATCTTAGACCTCTATCGCGACTATCTCAGCAATCGCCAACCAGCATCTGTTTTGCGGCGTTGCCATTTTGTCATCAGTCTTCTGTGTTCCTCCTTCTGCGTTTGACCAGCTTAAGCTAAATATTATAGCAGCAATTCTACCCCGTTACAACCATGAATTGTCCAATTAAAAGCAAATATTGCGACTGCTTGCTTATGGCTTGCTAACTCTACGTATTTCTAGCGACGTTTATTGCTCGATATTTGTTGGGTCGGATACAGATTCGCTGTGAAGCTCCCAGCCTTTGGGCCGATCGCTTGAACGGGTTGAACCATTCTCATCTCGTAGATAAACTGATCATCTAAAATATCTTTTGCAAACCGCATGTCTATAACTATCTAACATATGCTTCGTCCGCACTCGTATGTCAACATGCTTACATGATTGGAAGAAATTGTATTGAAATATAATTAAAAACAGATCCTGTATATAGCGCCAGCTTTCCTATATATGCAAATCCCAAAATGATGCCCCAAATGTCATCCATACATCCCTTCTCGCATTCAAACACTCTTACTTGTCAACCACATCAGCTTCAACATTCTTATCACCGCCACCACTAGTATCTGCATTATTTTTCTGCGGTCTCAAGTCCAACTGTAATCTGAGAAGCTTCACCACCAAACCTGCCAGGATCCGATAATAAAATGCAGTAACGAGAAGCAAGCCGAGATAGAGGCCCTTGTTGACCTTGATTTCGTATGTCTCGATAACTTCGTCGCCGGTCGCGAGAGGGCATTGGCCGTTGACTTTGAGATCGTCCGTACATGTAAAGGTAACACCTTCGAAAGCGTAGTTAAATAGAGCTTCTGCCAAGAATCGTTAGCACTGACCTACAGACAACTAACCGAGACTAAATGGTAAGACTTACTTGATCCATACATAAGCGGGTTAATGTAACTAAACCCTTTCAAAAATCCCATCATATTGAACGACATGATCCCACTCAAAAGTGTACCAACAGAAAGCGCGACCGAAATCATATTGACTGCAAACCCGGCATGTTTGAACACGGAATTAAACGCAATTCCAATCGATTCACCGCAATTCACAATCGCAAAACAGAAAATAGAAGACGCGAAAAACATGCCGACCGTTCGACGGATACCGGTGGCAAGGACCATGAGGCAAGAGAAAATAAGCGAGTTTAGGATTTCAAAGGGAACTTCGAAAAGCGTGTAGCATGCCAGAAAGGGGAGGACGCCGTATACGCCGTCGTCGTGTTCTCGGTAAAAAATATCTCGCTGAACTGGGTATACGGCGAGATTGCACAGCATGCCGACAAAGTACATTGCGCTAAACTGTTGAATAATGCCAACTCGGTTTTGGATGTAGATGTAGTCCGATTTAATCGGGGCGAAAAAGAAGGCCATGATGACACCGAACCCAATGATTTGACCAAATCTGGAAATCATGGCAACTGGACTTCGCTTGAGATCGATTAGCGACCGCTGACATAGAACCGGGAACGCACGGGCAAAGGACGCCGATTGTCGTTTTAACGAGCCAAGTTCAATCACGTCGTTGGTGTCGTCGGTAGCGGATGATGTTGAATTTGATTTCTCCAAAATCTGGGCTTGCGCATGTGCTAGCAGTAACTGATCAACACGTGCTCTGGTCTCTGCCTCGCTCACAGGATCTTGCAAGTTCACGGAAACCATGTCCAAAATATGATCCGCTGGATTCGTAAGTGGCGGACAAGGTAATCCCTGATCTCCAAAATATCGCAACAGCGGCTCACCACCGCTACCGCTATAGGCCACTTTGCCACCTTTCGCAAGTAACAGCACGTTCCCGAAAAACGGAAACAGGTCAGACCGCGGTTGATGAATAGTACACACCACAGTGCGACCTTCCTCAGCCAAAGTCTTCAACACTTGTAAAATCGACGCGGCCGTGAAACTGTCTAATCCGGAAGTCGGCTCATCAAGCAGCAAAACTTTCGGCTCATTTAGCAATTGCACGCTAATCGACACTCGTCTCTTTTCACCTCCAGAAACACCTTTCACGAATTCACTTCCGATCAGCGTATCAGCACATTCTGAAAGACCCATTCGCGCAATAACATCTTCCACGCGAGCACGCTTTTGTGATTTACTCAGTGCCGAGGATAATCGCAGCTCGGCAGCAAACATGAGCGTCTCGCGAACGGTCAAGGTTCCCAATAAACCGTCGTCGTCCTGCGTGACATACGAACAAATCGATCGCAAAACACCATGTGATGGCCGCTGTCCGTCGAATAGAACATCTCCCGAAGCGTAATAGTGCGAAAATAGGGAAGAAGTGAGGCGGAGCGCGATTAAATTAAGAAGAGAACTTTTACCAGATCCAGAGGGACCTAAGATGGCATTGACTTGGCCTGGCTCAAAGTGTGCAGACACGCCGCGCAAGATGTCGATTCTCTTCTTCTGAAATAAGATATTTCGCTTGTCGATGCCGAGTCGAAGGTCTTGCAAGTCAATCGGGAGCTTTCGAAGTCGGCTGGGCTCATTTGATCGAGTCGTTACAGCAATAGCGTCCGCGACATCGCTTGCTGAGACTTTGGGAGTGGTTGAAGGTTGACTTGTAGCTACCGACACGTCAACTGGTTTTACTTTGAGGAAGAATGCGGCTCCTAGATATTGACAAATTGCAATGATAATGATGGCGACAAGTGGTACTCCGATCCAGTTCAGTTTAATTGCTAAAGCATTAAGCTGATAAGCACCGGAATAATTTTCGCATTCAGTAGAAGTGGGAGAACCATAAGGACAATCGCCAAAATAATCCGAAAACATCATTGACGCCATCGCACTGTAACCGTAAAACTATTTCATCTAGTTAGCACACTGAAAAAATAACAGCGTCATATTCAACAAGAAAAAAACTCACCTGAAATGCTAGCCATTTGAGCCAGCGTGCGTATACCGGAATCGACTCTGACTGTAGATAGAACCCACAAGCCATGGTCTGCACGGTCGAAAACGAATTTCCAACCAGCACAGCGACTGAGTAATTTCTCGATATCGAAACCGATAGCGTGGCCAATGACACCTGAGCGAAATGCTGCAACATGACCATCAGGAAAAAGAGGAAGAATTTCCGAGCGTTGGCTTCAAATCCAATCATGAAGTATATAATCACTGAATAGATAAACGGAACCGGAATATCCTCCATGAACAACTTTGCCAAGCGTCGCGAGATCAGAAATCCCGAAACTGTAATCATGCCCTCGTTCCGCTCTCGATCAAAGATTTTGATATCGACCGAAGATAATCGATAGGTTTCGTACATCAAAATGATATATCCCTGCGCCGCGTTCGCCGCATAAATAGCACCTAGTTGAGACTTGATTCCAATCAGACTCCCGTCAAGCTTGTAAAAAATCCAACCGCAGATAATTGCGTTACTAGATGCTTGTATGAATGACCCTAGTAATCCCATTTGATCACGCAACGTGACGAGCATTGTGCGTTTCATGAGAACCTCGATTTCGCGCATCAGAGGCGCATGTGCATCTGTCAGACTATTCGGTTCAGGCATAACTTCAATTTCGGGAAAGTTTTCCGTGCGACGCCATGCTGAAACCAAGGAAGCTACTCGTAATTCTGACTCGCGCGCTGCTTCGGGAGATCGAGTGTCATTCGCTGCGAGATCGACCATGCGATCGGCCGGATTCATTTGTGAGGGGAAAGTGTAATTCAGTGATTCAAAGTAAGGAAGCGAAGACTCTACCGAGCCACAGTAAACCGGTTGACCTTTTGACAATAGCGTGATTGAATCGAACAAGAAAAAGATATCGGCTCGAGGTTGATGGATCGACGTAATCAGCGTCCGTCCTTTTCTTGCAAGTTTTTTGAGCGTTTGAACGAGTAACTGTGCGGAATAAGCATCAAGTCCGGTCGTCGGTTCATCGAGAAATAAAACTGAGGGATTCGACAATAGCTGGATACCGATACTAAGCCTTCGTTTCTCACCACCCGAAAGTCCCTTATGCTCATTATCGCCAACAAGAGTATCCGCACACTCTTTCAGTCCCAGTTCGAGAATGACTTCGTCAACAAGTCTGTGTCGTTCTTCCTTTGTTGTAGAGGCCGGCAGGCGAAGGTCGGCGGAGTATTGTAGTGTTTCGCGGGCAGTTAGGGTTGGAAGTAGAATATCTTGCTGTAGTACGTATGCGTGGCGTATTTTGTGGATATTGCCGTGCCCGTTGAACGCGACTTGTCCGTCAATTTTGAGATTCGATGATTTCATGCGATGAGCCATGACGTTGAGCAAAGACGTCTATATAGTCACGTAAGTAAATACTCTGCATCTTCAACTCTTTTCAAAGAAGTGTAAATGAACATACCTTTCCAGAACCACTTCCGCCGATAATCGCCATAACCGAACCAGCCGGCACCTCGACCGACACATTATCCAAAATCTTCTTAACCCCATCCGCAACCCCAGCTTCATCACCAGCCTCGGCTTCTTTCTTCTTCCGCACGATGCCCACTTTCTGCAGCAATGATTTCGACGGGACAATCGTGACCGACAAGTTCCGAACCGAGAGCGCGACCGCTTCGACTTCGTTGAATGATAGCTGCGGAGCACGCGAAGGTGGTTTATAAACGTTTGCTGAGTCCATTGATGATGAGACCGTGGTTGGGTTTGGAGCGAGCTCGATGTATGTGTCCATAGCCTTGCTCTTGGCCAAGTCTGATAACTCGTCGTCGGCTGTTGACACGATAGACATGGCAGCTGCACGCTGGTGTCAGAACGGAAGGATTTGGCACTGGTGATATATGTTGAATTAAAATTTGTATCGCGGTTTCATTGAGCGATTCTCGTGATCAATTGGCGCATTTGAGGAGAGCGATGTGTTCAGAATGACGGTGTAATCCTCGTCAAAACCTCCGGTTCTAACAAACCGAGCAAATTAAGACCTACAGACAGCGTCTGCATAAATATACGGCACTTCTCGGGTTCTGTAGACTCGTAAACGAGAAGTCGATAGTTGTAAATTTAGTGACGAACGTGGAGGTGAAGCCTAATCAGGGGCCACCCGAGCGAATCCGAGGTTGGTCGGCTCAAGTTGTCGGTATCTCCACGCACCGGAACTTTAAAGGGCAGTTTCGGCGGAGAGTTCCGGTCGTCTACGAAGACAGTAAGAGTACGTCAGTCCTTCTAGAGTCTAGTTGGCCAATGAATGGCCACTTGGCCAGTTACCAGTATATCTGGATGATCAAGACGATGTGCGTTTCTATCGCAACACGAGCGAGGTCGCATGGGCTGAGGTACTTGGACCTGGACCTGGAGTCTGGGCGCAGCCGGGCATGTTCCTATATAGCGCTTGGGACCTGGGATGATAGGGTTTGCAGGGTTTGAGCACTTTCCGGGCTAGGGTTTAGAAGTTATCACGTGAAGTGCTGACACGTGACATTTAGATGAGCCCAAAGCGGCATTGAACTGGCCCAATTCTGATCCAGCACCGTACCCCAAGTCAATCAGATCGCGTCTACGTGTCGTCAGACTGATTCTACGAGGTTCAATCTAGTCTTGAGAGTTGCAGCAGGGTTAATTGACTGGATTACTGTATTTGATTCAAAGTAATCACGCGGCGATAAGTATCATGGCCGATGACGCAGAGGAAGCCGCGAGGCAGGAGAAGCTTGAGGCAGCGCGCAAGAGGGTATGAATGATCTTTTGTTCTTATTTGATTTGGGATGTGCTGACGGATGTTTGTAGTTTGAAGAGTTGAAGAAGAAACAGCCTGCGAAAAAGAAGGCTGGTGGGAAGAAAGGGAAAGCTGCTGCTACGGCGGCGGCGGCGACGACGACGACGAGTACGGCGGAGGAGGTGACGGGGGATGTGGCGGAGGATGCGGTGGAAGGTGATGTTGGAGCAGTTGAGGAGCCGGCTGTCTCTGATGCTGTTGCGGACGAGGGAGAGACTGGAGCAGCAGGTCCTACCGAGACTATTTCAGAGAACGAAGAAACGCCGCCCCCGCCTGCCGTCGACGAGTCCGAGACTGGACCGATCGCAGTATCTGACGAAGCAGCCGACGACGGCGGTGGTGTTTTGGTGGAGGGAGAGACTGAGTACTCAGCTGCTGCTGCGATTGGCGGATCACAGACGATTGCGGATATGCGAGCAAAAGTGTACGCGCTTGCGCTTGAGAATGCCGCGTTGCGGGATTCGTTGAAGACGGCTAATGCACGGGCTGAGGTTGATGCGCAGACGATTACTGCGCTTCAGCAGCAGCAGGGACCTGTTGCGGCAAGCGTGCAGTCGGGACCTATGTCGCCGGGAAAGAAAGGGGAGGAGTATTATCGGACGTTGGAGGAGAAATTCAGTCGGGAGGCGCAGGAGCGGTATTTGCTTGAACGGGATTACGCGGCGTTGGCGAGGACACATGAGAAGCTTGTTAGTTCACATAGTGCGGTTGTCGATCAACTTGCGCTACTGAAGGCGCAATTTTCGGCTGTTCAGAAACGGTTACAAGTTGGTGAGGATAGTGAGGATCAGAGATTTGTTGATGCGTCGGCATCGGCTGGTGGTGGATCGAGTGAGGATAATAACAACAGCAAGGGAGGACAGAAGAACGCGAATATTAATATGCGACTACAAGCTGGTACGTCTTCGTTTTTCAGGACAGCGCAGGGATTATCGGCTGCGGTTGTGAAGGGGGTTGCGGGTAGTGCGAACGCAGTTATGAGCGATGGCCCTGAATTCGTTAGACAGCTGAGTAGCGTGAGCGGTACGAGCACTGCGCCGTATTCTGATGTCGAGCTTTACGCGAACGAGGTTGCGGATGAGGAAGGAGAGCAGGAAGGAGATGTGGATGACGAGGCGGCGTATTTGCGGGGTCTTGAGAAAGCGCAGAAGGTTGCCGGGTTGCGAACGAAAGCGGCTGAGGAAGCGCGAGCGAGGGCGGAATGGTTGCAGAAGGAGATGGGCAAATGGAAGGACTACCGGATCGATTTGGAGAAAGTCGGTGGGTCTGGGGCGGGAGTGGGCGAGATATTCGCGGTTTGATTTTTCGTGAATAAGGAAGTATACATAACTTAGTTATAACTATAAGATATATTTTTCTGCACCAATCATTTTTACCCAGAAACCCGTACACATTTTTACCAGAAGAAGACACAACGCCGCGCAGCTCAAGTCCGACCAGCGGTCGAGTGCGCTTCACTCACATACACATACACATACACATACACACATGCCCAAAAAAGTAGTTGAACGGAAAACACAAAAGACAAAAGAACAAAATATGATAGAGAGAGGGGAGAAGGATGGAGAGAGGTAAGTGGGAGAAAATGATCACCAATGGCAAATGCCACCGAAATCGTCACCGACCGTCCACTGGCCCGCGAGCCCGACAACTTTGTCGTCCGCTCGGTCACCGTCACGGATCTTCCGCTTTGCCAGCGAAAAGTCGCCGTCGCGCAATAAACGACTAGCCCATGTGCCGGCAGCAGTTTCTCCAGTCTCGTCGCGCGCCTGTTTGAGGAACGGGATCAATGCAGTGCCGCCAGTGCCGCGGACAGGTTTCTTGTCTGAGGCTGTGACGGCGGCCAAGCCGTCGCGCTTGGTGGTGGTGGATGATGCTGCGGCGGGGGCCTTTTTGGCTTGCACGATGATGTAGCGGGAGACGATTTGGATATGTTTGTCGCGGAATGCGCGCAAGACGATCAGACAGGCGTCGTATGCGAGAGTGAGTGCTGGGTTTGATTGCTGGTGGAGACGGACGTAGTCGCGGATATTTGCGCAGAGCTCGAGTTGTTCAAGGAAGCGGCGGTGCGGACCGGGCATGTAGTTGCGCATTTCATGGATGAAGCAGTTTTGGCCATCGCCTGGAGCGGTTGCACGGTGCTGGATACCGAGTGCGATGTCGAGGGTCTGTAGAAGCGAGGACTGTGCGTTCGAGCCGCCCGCGTATTGCCGGTACTTGTCCTCGGATCCGTAGCGGACTCCGCGCGGGAGACCGGCGTCGGCCATGTTCTGCGAGCCAGCGAGGAATGGTCTGATGCGGAAGTAGAAGGAGTGCGGGTCGCATTGTTCGGGGAGACGGGCTAGGAGCGGGATCAGGACGTCGACGGATTCTGCGAGTCGCTGGAGCGCGACGACGACGTCGTGTGGTGAGTCATCGCGACATGCGTGGATGGCGGCAAGAGCGTAGGAAATACAGCGAGCGCCGCGGAGTTCGATAGCGGTTGATACGAGGTAGAACCAGGATTCATCGATGGAGCCGGTGAAGGTGTGCAGAGTGGCGAGGGACGAGAGATCGAGGTCTTCAGGCTGCACGTGCTCGCCTTCTTGCGCGAACAGCGCGCGGTGGTTCCAGAGACAGAGGCCGGCGTAGGATGCCAGTGGTGGGACTTCGAGCAGAGAAGAGACGGCAAGGAGTGGAGTAGCGATGGACTCGGGAAGGGATTCGGAGGGCGAGGCGCCGGTCCAGACGAACGCGTTTGCGAGAAAGCCAAGGATTGAGTATGCGCGTCGCTGTTCGGCCCGCGAACGCAGACGAGCGATGGAGAGGACCGGCATCGCGAGCGCGACGGACCGCAGCTGCCGGGTCATGACGAGAGCGGGCAGGTTTGCGACGGCGAGCTCCCAGGGCGCAAAGTACGGGTCCGGCAGACGGGCCAGAGGCAGGTCCGAGGGCACGAAGCCGGTCGCGGGCGACACGTCGTAGGCCGCGGGATCCGGGATTGGCGGGAGCATGGTGTGTAGGGGGAGGGGGGAGGAGGAGAGGAGGAGGAGAAAGGAAGAAGGAGGAGGAAAGGGAGGATGACGGAAAGAAGGAAGGAAGAAGGAGTGTAGGTAGATGTAAGCTGGTGTTGTGGTGTTAAAAGCGGTCGCGATGGTTATAAATCTCCCCGGACGGCCGGGCGAGTCACGTGGCGGCTCTCGACGCTTACAGCCGCGCGGCAACTTGTTTTACTGCTTCTACTTCTGCTTCTCAAGAAGTTCTACTTCTACTGTTCTACTTACATAATCAGTTAGTTAATAGTCTACTGCAGTAGTAAATTGTTAAGCTGCTCCAGACCAACCCTCTAAATCTACCCCGAAGCCGCCGTGGTCGTCTCCTTCAGTGCGAGAACGCCGTTCTCGGCTGTGGCGCGCCCGTGCGCGCGTCACCGAAATCTGGATTCGGTCCAGGGTGAGCTTAGTTCGGGGTTCGGGGTTCTGGGTTTGGGTGCTGACTCCGCCTGAGTAGCATAGCATAGTGCAAATAACAAATTACAAAAGACTACATGGTCTTGAAAGAAAGGAGACTAAACCTTCTAAGACGAAGCGGCCCCGGCTCAGCCTGCAAATTGCCTGCTCACGGCCGCTGCTCTGCGAACCACGAACCTGCGCCTCCGGCCAACCAACGACGACCGACGACGCCGCCATGGAGCCTAATCTGCTTTAGCTTCCGCAAAATTTTTGCACCGTCATCGGCTGTTTAATTTTCGTTTTCGGCGTCTGCGCCGCATTTTTGTTTATTTTGTTTTTATTTATTTTTGCTGATTTTTAGTTGCCTAATCGGGGAAAAGGGTAAATTGCATTCACTCATGCTCTGCTATAAACAAAAAAGGTGACGTACTAGTATCATGGCATCAAACGCGGCGTCGACAACTCCGGCACCATCTCGTACATCCTGAAAACGCGAGGCCGGTTGGTCACCACACTAAACGACCAGACCAACGCTGCGTCCGGGATTATGATATCCTGCAGGCTCGTCATACCCGGTGGTACATATCCCAGCGCCAATTCCACAGGAATCCGAAGCGGTCCACCTTCGATTTTCATCGTATCGTGAGCGTAGCGCAGGCTCTGAACGCATTCAGCTTTGATTTCCGAAGCGGATTCCGATTGCACTGCACTCTGCCATCTTTCTATCACTATCGCTCGTCTATTTATCACTGGGTCGTCTTTGAAAGAAATGACGATGGCTACTTTGATTCTTCCTCCAGACCGCTCTATCCACTGCTTTGCATCAACTCTCAAATTTGAGAGATTGTCCGAAATTTCACATTCAACCACAACTCGCGGTGCAAACGCATTTTCATGTCCCACCTGACTGCCGGGAAACGGTCCATAGAATTTGTCAGGCTCCCTAACTATTCCTCGACTGCCAGTGGGTGTCATAAGCTGCATTGCATTTGAACCATTCGAGAGCACATGTTCCTCCAGGCCTAAATCTTTCAACGCCATCCTTTTAAACGCATGGTTAAAAGATTCGCAAACTTGCAAATGTAGAGGTCCCCCGAGCTTCAAAATCATAGTTTCCGACTCGTCATCGACCACTGCCGTAAATCTCACCATCGCCCCATGTCCACGAAATCCTAGTTCTTCCAGTCGCTTAAGCCGAGCTGACGTGAAATTCGTGATTAAAACCCGCTGAGGCGCCTCACGGTTACTGAATTCTTCGAATTTTCTATCAATAAACGCAGACAGGATTTCGTTACTTCTGAAGCGGTGCATATCGCGTATGTTGACAGTATAACCCTGGACCTTTACTACTTCCGGCTGCTTTTGTTTGATAGTCGAGATGCATCGTCGCTGTTGAACTTTGACAGTGTAACCCTGGATCTTTACTACTTCCGGCTGCTTCTGTTTGACAGTCGAGATGCATCGTCGCTGTAGAGACCCCTTCCTGATCCACTCGCGGCAAGACCCAGCGCAGTTTCCGCGGCGGTCATCCGGAAACCGGCTTTTGATACATACTGATAGAATTTGTGATAAATTATCAGATTGTGAGCTCTTATGTCTCCGAGCTGTTCGCCATGAATCTCTCTGGGTCAAGCTCCTAAGCGCACACAGCCGATTCGTCCATGTCCGACCAGCCGGCAGAGACGGAATAACGGCCATGCTTCTGACTTCGGGCAAAAGACCACAACCAGTATCTTAAATTCCCAAAGACAATGTCAAAAATAATATAACAAGTACTAAAGCAGCTCTAAAAAAACAGAAGATGATATACCAGAATGTGGTTGCACTACAATCTCGAGATTCGGAATTGAAATTTGCCAGAACTCGATTTGTACGCCGTGCGGCGCGCTTAATTAATTCTCTCGAGATGGATCGATATGTTCTGCCCGAAACGCAGATATATATTTCTACGCACGATAATTTGAGAGCACAATTCTATAGCTAACCTCGAACTATATGTATCGTAAAGCTACAAAGACTCTGTGACGCAAACCTTCTGATTGTGATAGATTTGATCCAGCACGATGAGCGGCCACCGCGCGAGCGCGATTTGGGATGCCATCGATTCGCAAAACTACAAACTTGCGCACCAGCAAGTCGCAAAGGCGCTCAAGCGCAATGCGAATGATCAGTATGCACTGGTACGCTGTCTCTTGGCTTTTCTCTTCAAACATACGCTGCGTTGAATTTATGTTTGGCTAACTGGATATGTTCAGACTTTGAAGGCGTACGTTTATCAGTTGCAGCGGAAACCCGACGAAGCCCGAGAGCTTGCACGACAGATTGCGGATAAGGTCCCGACTCATAGCGAGACTCTTGATTTGCTATATGGCATTTTGCTTGATTCTACCAATGGTATGTGCATATCAGATGAGAGTGCCCTTCAATTGGACTGTACTGACTGAGCCAGCTACCGAGGCCGCTGCACTGTATGAACGTGCCGCGAAAGCGTATCCGAGATCTGAATCTCTTCTGACTAGTTGGTTCTGGGCTACTAGCACCGGACTTGATGTACGCGGACAGCAAAAAGCATCAATGGCTCTGCAAAAAGCATTCGGATCATCACAACGTTCGTATACCCTCTGGTGTGTAGCCTCGTGCTATTTAGCATCTGTCCAGCCTGACGCTACGCCGATGGAGAAAATGCTGTTTGGCGGCTTGGCGCAGCGGATGTTGGCTGTTGCTGGACGGGATGATACGGCCGAAGAAGCAGTGTTGCGCGCTCGTGTTCTTGAGATTGGAGGGGAGAAAACTAGTGAAGAGTTACTTAGTTACTTATCGGATCCCGAGACTGAGAAATGGAATAATCTCGAATTAGCAGTCATGCGATTGGAAGCGGCTGTGCGGTCGGGAAATAATCAAAAGGTTTACGAGTTTGCGATCAAGACTCTGGTGCATGAAAACAGAGACGATTACGAAAGTTGGAAGCAGCTCGCGCTTGCCGTGCGAACACTCGCTGAACCAGACAAGACAACCTCATTCGAATCACTACTTGCGGACAGAAGCAGTACCCGCAACGGCGCATTAGCTGCTGTATTTTATGCATCGCTCGACGGCTCGAATACATCATCAGCGGTACAATCCGCCGCTGCTACGTATTTTGAAAAATTCGGGCGCAAGCAGTGCGGATTTGAGGATTTGCAGGCCTTTGTGAAATTTCTGGACGCTGATAGCTGGCTTGCGTTTTGCGAGACACAGGTTGCGCCGTTTGGAAATACGCTTGCCTCAGCGTCGTTAAGTCAACTTAACATTCTTGTCAATGTCCGGAAATTTTACTATCTCATGCGCCCGACTTTGGAGTCATACGTGCTTGAGAATATCACGTTATACAACGCGCTGTTGCCTACGCTGAAGGCGAAACTTGATACGGAGTATTTCTACGGCGATGATTTGCTTTTGCTGGCTGCTCAATGGCTGCTCGATGGCCGTCCATGCGCGGGCGAATCGCTTACAGGTCAAGATTTGATAATTGCAGTAATTATTCTGCTTGAAACAGCAGCCAGTCGCGATTCTCATCAATTTTCAGTCCGACTTTGGCTTGTAAAGTTACATTTATACCTTGGTAATTTCTCTGGAGCTCAGCATCATTATAACGCGGTTTCGATTAAAAATATTCAACTTGATTTACTAGCTCATCATCTGTTTGCGCGTAATGCGACGATATCGCCGGTGTACAGGCCGCTTTTGAAGAATCGGGAGATTTATGACATGAATGCTGTACAGACGCCTAAATTCGTCCGAGCTTCGTACGAAAATGGATCGTTTTCACAAGTTCAGGGGATGGTTGAGTTTGCGCAACGGCTTACAAACAGCGTTGGTAAGGGATTACTTGTCATTGAAGCGAAGCGTGTTGCGCGGTTGACTGGAATGAAACTTGATGGGCTTGAGATTAGCAAGGCTTTGTTGAACACGACTTGGTCTGATAACCGGGATGATGAAGTTGTGAAGGGGATTACTGCGGACGGTCAGGTTCCAGTTTCAGAGAGAATCAAGGTTGGACCGAAACAGGGAGCTGCGTGGATTGAGGCATTTATTTTGAAGGAAACGATTTTGGATAATTTGGTCTCGAAACCAGAACATAGCGAGTATGTTGCCAAACTCGAGACCGTGCTCGAAAGACAGGATACAAGTGATCAACTCACTGATGCCGAGAAATGGGGCATGCGCGCCACGCTGGCTCTTGTTGCTATCCTTGACACCACGACTGCTAGTACTTTGCTTACGGCAATTGGGAACTTGAAGTCGATTCTTGAAGAAGGTATTTCGACGTTCGGAAGTACTGGCGCAGCGGCTGTTGATTGGCACTGGCTTCATGATCGATTTTCGCTATTTGAGACCGCCAAGATCGTGATTCCCGCGTTGGACAGTTTGGGTGGCAAGAGTCCAAAGACAACGACTGCATGTTCTGGCGTGAAGAAAGTTCTCAGCTCGGCTGCGGAGTCGATTAAGGAAGATGCTAAGCGGATCAAAACGTCCCATGATAAATGGGCTCGAGAGTGCGGTGATCGTGTGTCGGCGTGGAACGTGGTTCAGACGCTTGATGTAAGTTTTACGGGGTATTGCGGGCGATGGGGAACGTGTTGCTAATGAGGTTTTTATAGACGACTACTGTGGATGTTAGTTTGGTGATTGAGGGAATCGCGCGCGGACAGGATGATTTGCTTACGATACTACGGACTACGAAGATCTGAAGTGATTTCCGCTTGCAGAGACGATAGAGATGTTTGCTTGTATATACGAGGGGCACTAGGCGAATAAGGCGACTTACTTGGAGGGTGTCGTAAGAGTCCGCATGGTGTAGCTGTTAAAAGTTCTAGACTGGTCGTATAATTTGCACGGGAGATTCGTCATTATTCGATAATTTTGTTGCAGTTGGCCAGTTGCACCTGAAAACATGATAACCGACCCAAATTCGTTAATCAATGAATAATCATCGACTGACTGCATTAACTACTAACTATTTCAAGCTCTCAACTTGATCCCGGTGATAATATGCTGTAAATTACAGTCGAGCCGAGCTGCCGATGATATATCTAATATTAATAATCGCTTTCCTAGTTTTCTTAAATCTCTTCATATATAGCGAGCGCGTAATTCTCAATTCTGTAGTAAATTTGTAAACTAAAATTGTCCGATACCAAATTTTTAAAAATGGCCCCTCGTCTGCTCTACGGAACTGCCATCTTCGGTGACGTCCGCGTGCCGACTGCCGACGCCGCGAAGCCCTACATCAACGCTCTCGTCGAGGACGGCGTCAAGCAGCTCGACACCGCCTACCGCTACCCAATCCTCACGAACCCGACCGTCTCCGAGGCCATTATCGGCGAGCTGAAGGCCGGCGACCTTGGATTCGTTGTCGACACGAAGGTTGACTCGTTCTTCCCCGGCGCGCATACGTACGACAACGTCATTCGCTCGGGAACGGAGGAGCTTGCGCGTCTCGGGGTCGAGAAGATCCATATCCTGTATCTCCATGCTCCTGACCGCTCTGTGCCCTTTGAGGAGACCCACCGCGCGATGAACGACCTGTTTGAGCGCGGCGTGTACTCTAAATTCGGGCTTTCCAACTTCTCGGTTGAGCAAGTCCAGACTTTCCTCGACAACGCGGACAAGAACGGATGGGTCAAGCCTAGTGTATACCAGGGACTTTACAACATGGTCGCGCGCAAGCCGGAAGCTGAATTGTTCCCGCTTTTGAAGAAGAACGAGTTCAATTTCTACGCTTACTCTCCGCTCGCTGGAGGTTTCTTCTCGAACGTTAAGCGTGGACAGGACCCTGAGCCTGGCTCGCGATTCGATTCTAACGCGGCATAAGGACCTATGTTCCAGCAATTCTTCTACAAAGACACTCTTTTCGACGCCAGCGAGAAGCTCACCGCGCTCGCAGCCGAGCATGGTCTTACTCCCAATGCTGTCGCGCTCAGATGGCTGGCCTACCACTCGGAACTTGCAAAGTGGTCCGACGACAATGGTATCATCATCGGTGCGAGCAAGATTCCGCAGATTCACGAGAACGTGAAGAACGCGCGCGGAGGTCCTCTGCCGGACGTGGTGGTGGAGAGCGTCGAGCGGCTGTGGAAGGCGGTCGCGAAGGACGACGAGCCTATCTACACTTTGTAATTTCTTTTCCTCTTTTGGACGCGCGTTTATAAACTGTCGTTAACTCGTTAATCGTTATAATTTAATATGTAAATATGAGCCTATAGAGTAGAGTCTCCAACGGATGGCATTCGAACGGGTTTTTTCAATCCGTATCCGAAT